>LGRX02035104.1:0-85110 GCA_001247695.2 Cymbomonas tetramitiformis | reverse complement strand
GACCGGGGATGGAGCTGACTGCTGGGGCGTCTTCTGTGGGGGTGGTGAGCTCGCTGGCACCTTCTCAGTGGGCGCCACCGATGCATCAGCTCGTGATGTAGGCGTTCGCGTCTTCGGTGACACCAACCGTGGGGGCGCTGGGGTTGTAGAGGCTTTCCCAGCGCGAGACATACTCCTCGTTATCCTTATCTGAGGTGGAGCTCGGTCAGGGGGTTCGTGTGGAGCTTCTGTCGGCTTCGCGCCGCTATCAGCTTCAGGCCAGTCAGGCATGTCGAAGTCGAGGTGATCTTCCTTCACCCCCTTATAGAGCTTCGGATTAACGAGAGCGATGGTCTCCCCCATGTCCATGGCCTGCTCTGCCACGGAGAGGGTTTCCACTGCTGAGAGCCAACAGTCGACCGTCTGGGCCCAGTGGGGATGAGCCGCGGGTGGTGAGCTGGAGAGGTATTCAGACTCCAGCGTTGCCAGAGGGTCTTTCGGCAGGTCTGAGGTGGGGTCGATCACTCCTGCTTCCTTCAACCCTTCGCGAACGTCCTTGTCTTTGAAGTCGGGTCTTCTGGACAAGGCGTCTGGTACCAGCAGTAGTGCCCCCTTGATGTACTCCATTCGCGGAACTCCCACCTCCACCAGATCCATGCACCAGCGTGCCTGTCTGCGGCTGAGCTCTCTGCCAGGTTCCATCAGCCACTCAAGGGGGCGGTGATCACCCTGGATGCGGAAGTTGGTGAAGATGAGGTAATGCCGCCAGGTGACGGTGGTACAATGATGCAGGGCACCCAGTTCTCGCTCGCCGGTGTGGTAGTTCTGTTCGGCGGCTGAGAACTGGCGGCTCTCGTAGGCTATCACGCGCAGCCCAAGACCATCTCCGTTGTCTTGCATCAGTACTCCCCCAAGGGCGATGCCGCTGGCATCTGTCTGCACCACGAAAGGTGCTGTGCCGTCTGCGGCACCCTTAATGTTGGGCAAGGCGAGCACTGGCGCTGATGTGAGGGCCTTCTTCAGCTCCTCGAAGGCCCACTGCTGCATGGGGCCCCACTCCCAGGGTACGTCCGACTTGGTCAACCGGGTGAGGGGCTGGGCGATCTCGGAGAAACAGTGAATGAATCTGCGGTAATACCCCGCCAGGCCCAAGAACTGCCTGACGTGGGTAACCGTCTCCAGCTCGGGCCAGTCCCTCACTGCAGCCACCTTGTCGTGTTGGGGTCTGCAGCCATCCGCGGAGATGCAGTGACCAAGGAACCGCAAGGATTTCTTCAACAGTTGACACTTGGATCTCTTGAGGAAGACGCCCTTCTCCCTGCACGTCAGGAGCAATTGTTTGACGTGTTCGTAGTGCTCTGCAGCGGTGTTGCTGAAGACGACCACGTCATCGATGAAGATCCGGACAAATGGGAGATGGCCCAAAGCTCGCTGCATCCGTCGCTGGTACTGAGACGGCGAATTCTGCAGCCCCTGCGGCATGACCAACCACTCATATGACCCCATCTGGGTGGTGAAGGCGGTCTTCTCGACATCCCCTGGAGCCATCGGGACTTGCCAGAAGCCATCCACCGCGTCGAATGAAGAGAAGAACTTCGCACCCTGCATCTCGTCGAACATCATCTGGATGTCCGGGAGGGGGTACTTGTCCTTAACTGTCTGGCGGTTGAGAAGCCGGTAGTCGATCACCAGTCGCAGCTCCTTGGGGTTCCCTGGTTTAGGGACCATCAGGCATGGAGCTGCATAAGGGCTGGACGAGGGTCGGATGTAGCCCTTGGACATCAGGGTCTCGACGCGTTCTCGAAGTTGGCGGAGTTCCTCTGCAGACTTCTTGTAGATGCGCTGGCAGGGCGGCCCCTTCTTGCTCAGCTCAGGGTCCAGGTTGATGTTGGCCTCATCTTGGGGGTCATGTCTGAGTCCATCAATGTTCGGTAGAGCAGTCGTCATCTCCTTCTTGTACTCCTCGCCCCAGAAGTCCTGAAACTTGAGGGTCCACTCAGGGCCCACTTCTGCATCTTCAGTGTCCGCAGCGGGTTCGGCGTCCTCAGAGTCGATAGCCGTGGCTGCAAAGGCAGAAGTAGTATCATCGGGGGACTTCTCGGCCATCATGAGCCAGGCGGGTTGTATCCCCGGGTCATCATTGCCGCGCAGCTTCTGCGTCTCTGCGTACACCAGGTACTTCTTCAACTGAGCGGGGGTCAGGAACACCTCATCCACCAATCCCGCACAGGCCGTGCCCTTCGGAGACTTGTCTCCAGATGCTTTCCCAGGAGAGCAGCCTGTGATGGTGACACGATCTCCAATCTTACCACTGCGGGACTTCCTGAGGAAAGAGACGGAACCATTCCCTTCGTAACCCAGGGTGACAGGAGAGTGACTGCGCAACCACCTTCCGCCAAGGATAACATCCACCTGTATGCCCAGTGGTAGGATTCGAAGGGCAAGGGCGTTCTCTGTATAGGTGCCCGTAGTGGTGTGTGTGTTAAACTTGGCGTACGCGGTGGCGCCAGTGATCTTTACAGATCCATCTGCTAAGGTGACTCGCATCTCGGAGCCAGCTCGTGTCGTGAGGCCACATCGCTTGGCGCTCTGCTCCGAGATGAAGTTGTCAGAGGCCCCCGAGTCGATCAGCACCTTGACCGTGTGCCCTCTGAGGGTTGCATAGAACACCAGCAGCAGCGGTCCTTCTTCGTCATGTGCCGCTGCGAGGGTACCCTCAATGTCGGTCTTCCACTGAACTCCCCCATCCGTGCGTATGCTTTTGCACTTAAGGTTGGGGAGGAGGTTGTCCGAGGCCTCGCGGCATTCTTCCAACGTTTGCCTACACGCGGCGTAGAACTCCTCATCCAGCAAGTCAACATCTTCAGTCGGGTGGCTGACGAGGTTGCCTACACTCGCCGTCAGCAGGGTACCCGCTGAGGTGCATTCGCTCGAGGTGGGGCTGACATGAGTGGTGTCGCTGGTGGTAGGGCTCACATGGGTGGTGCCGCTGGTGGTAGGGCTTACATGAGTAGTGCCGCTTACTGTGGGGCTCACGTGGGTAGTGCCGCTTGCTGTGGGGCTCACATGGGTAGCGACACTGTTGGTGAGACTGCTATGGGTGAGGAGGTCCTCGTCATGCTGAGAGCTGCTAGTGGGGAAGTTGTGGGCGAGTTGGTGGGAGCTCTGGTGATCAGTTCTCGCCTCAGGGGTCCCAGCTGCTGCCATCTGCTGGGTGAAGCAGAGCGAATTGACTGAGGGCTCCTCTTCCATCACCTCGGGGTCTTCAGCGATGGGGTGGCTGTCGAGACGTGGCGGCGCTTCATCTGCTTCATGCGTTCTGACGGTGGTCATCTGTTGGGTGAAGCAAAGCGAGCTGGGTGTAGAGGTTTCCTCTGCCACTGCGCAGTCGGATGAACCTTCAAGGTTTCCTCCTGGGGTGGCCGGCGCGTTGTTATGGTGCGAAGATGTCGTCTCTGTTGTGGGCTCGACCAGCGGGGATGATGGAGGGGACGCTCCCAAGGGGCTGGGACCCAGCTTCCTCATCTTGTACTGGTGTACTGCGTGTAGACTGCACCAGGCGCCAGGTAGGCCCACGTCTCCCACTGTCCCGGGTATCGTGCCCACTTCAGTGTCCAGGGTGCAGAGAGATGCCGAGGATCTCGCTGCTGCTCTTCGTGCGCCCTCTTTTCCCCACAGCCTGCTACCTGGGGAAGAGTCTGGGCTCGAAGTGGCGATCGCCTCCAGCTGCTCGGCGGGCGACAGCTCTCTCCAAGCCGCGTAGAGGTCGGAGGAGCTGGCGCTAGAGGGCTCGAGGACTTGCTGGCGGCCGTCGTGTGAGAGGAGGTGCCACAATGCTATGCGCTGATGGCCCTCCCTGCGATCTTGAGGCTCGCGGGCAATGCGCACCCTCTCTGCCAGCTGGTTGGCGCGGTTCACGTGCTCCTTTGGCGATCGACTCCCAGAGCGTATGCGGCTACGGGTGCGCTCCCACATCTTATCCACCAGGTCTTTGGCAGCCTCCGGGGATTTGCGCAGAGCTCTGCGGACCTTTTGCATGGCGACCTCGAGAGGGAGGGAGTACAGATCTCTCTTCCAGTGCCACGCAGTTAGCCTCTTCGCGGGTCTGCGAGGTTGGACTGATAGTTGGGTAATGGTAGGACAACACGCGGTTGGGGGCGAAGATCGCGGGGCTCTCCACGGTTGCTGCCCATAATGGGGGGTCTGTGCCGGGGAACTCGCCGCCCCCTCCGACCCTCGATCCTTGCCTGTGTGTAAGCAGGGCCGTCATCAAGAGGTAGTGACGGCTCGTCGAAGGGGGTGCTTTCTGCAAGGGGGTGGCTGGTCAGGTCATCCCTCGGCAGCGATGGGGCACCAGCTGAGCGGTAGGTGCGTCGCAAGCGGGTTCCAGAGGTGAAGGCCACGCTCTTGGGATGGGGTCGATGGCCCCAAGGGTCTCTGCGTCCTCGTGCGCGTCGGGGTTCCACTGGCTCTGACCGCTTCTCCAGGGCGGAGAGGGTCTGATCATCAGGGCATGACCTCACTTCCCCGAAGGGCAGGGTCGGGGACTGGTCGCCGGCCAGTCATTCATCGTCCTCAACCGGGGGGAGGCCGTCACCCTCCACAAGCTCGATACCAGCGAGGGATCTGGTAGCTCTGCTCGTCCTCACAGGTAGCAAGTGCCAAGACCTCCTCGGAGAACTCCTCTGGGACGCCATCCACCGAGGAGATGTCCTCCTGCTGCTCGATGGCCCAGACGACGGCGGCTACGAACCCAGGGGAATTTGCCAATCGAGCGGGTGCATTGGCCCTCCACTCCTTGAGCTTGGTCTCGTCCGTGCAGTTACGGACGATGTGCTCCGCGGAGCCGCAGGCGAAGCACCGGCGGACCTTCGGAGCGTCGGGGCGGGAGAGGCCAGGTGGTGGTGGCAATGGGGTCACTGCCGCGGCAGCGGTGGTGGTAGGCCCATTCTCCAGCATGGCAAGAGCTGGGCGGTTCGAAGAGGGGGTACGCCTGAAGAAGGGGGTGCGAGGTGATGGATTGGCGAAGGAAACAGTACGGGGAGGACGGTCTTGAGAGCGCCTCTGAGCCGCCTCCGTGTCAATGTCACTCTCCACCTCCTCAGCGACTTCCCGAATCTTCAACAAGACGTTGTGGGTGCCTGGGATATCGTCAGTGACAGCCTTCCTCTCCCACTCCTCTGGTTTGGAGACATCCAGGTGGATGACTCTCAGGCGCCGCATCACCTTGGGTGCATATTTCAACCCTCGGCGGTACGTGGAGAGCATCGACAGGTTGGACATCTCCACGCAATTGGGGACTCTGCCGGCCAGGAAGTTGACGGAGGCCATGCGGGTATCCAATCGCGAAAAATACTCCGCCGCGGTCTCGCTCGTCGCCTGCTTCAGTGCAATGGCCTCACCGTGTGCGTTCTCCAGGTAGGCCTGCGTTAGGGAGCACACCGCCAGATCGCTGAAGAACACGTCCAGCTCCACGTAGCGCCGGTGCCAGGCCTGGTCGGACCCGAAGGTCCCCGCCGCGCGCTCCAAGAACTTCTTCTGCTGGTCCTGAAGAGTGTGCTCCTTGAAGCTCCAGAGAAGGCTTGACACGCTCGCCTGATACGCTGATACAGACGGCGTACAGCTGGGAGTGGTCAGTGCCTCGATCACGATGGCCTCTTGGAATATCTTCCGCACCATGTTGGAGTAGTGCTCCAACTGCGCCAGAAGGCCATCCTTGTCGGCCGATTTAGTGTCGGACGCGGAGCGAGGGAATCTGGTCACACCCCTGATCAGCTTCAGCACCATCTCCTTGGTTTTGTGCTTCAGGCGGACTTCGTCCGAAGTTGCTCGCAGATTGGTGCCCTGCGGCAGTCGGATGATGCCTGGTACAAAGGGGGTGGCGCTGGGAGAGAGTACGGGGTTCGCAGCGGCGGCGGAGTGAACGGGGTTTGCGGCGACGGAGTGGGGGAAACGGGCTGAAGGTGGTGGTCCCGGGGCATGCGCGGGCGGGAGCGCAGGCGCGGGATTTGTGGGGACTGCAGTTGAGGTAGGCGGTAATGCAGGGGCTGGTGGCCCGGGATTAGGCGGTGGTGCGGGTGTTGATGATGGAGCGGGGAGTGGAAGAGGTGTATGGAAAGGCATGGGGGTGGGTGGTTGTGCGGCCACCACGCTCATGCTTCGGTACCAGTCGGAGTTGCTGACTTCAGACCACGCGGCGAGCCCGTCCTGGTCGAAGGTCTGCATCTCAGACTCCCGCGCAGTAGCAGGAATCCACTCCCACACTGGCTGTCCCATGCTCGTAGACCGCACATTGGCTGCGGCTGGGTCCCCCATAGCCATATCCATGACCTCGCGGTCGACCATGAGGACCCAGGTCTCCACACGAGGGTTGGTAAGGAGCAGCGGAGTGTGATGAAGGCGACCTCCCATGCGTGCATAGGCTGTCAATGGGGCTCCCAGCAGGTGCATGATGGTGAAGAGGATGGTGTCGCCTTGTACTCCAGCCCTGCGACGTTCGTCTCGTGGTAAAGAGACGGTCGCTGCGCCTCGCACCCCCGCTGACTGATGTACCCACAGAGATCCGCCGTCGTGAGTAATGAAGAGGGCCCGGACCTCTGGATAATGGGGGTAAGAGGGACCGGGTCCCCGATCGGGATCACCAGAAGGGTCTGGGGGTGGATCGTCAGGGGGACTTGGGGGCGAGTTCCTGGGGCTGGGGACTCTGCGCTCTGAATCAGGGTCACCACCGCCATGTACCACCGACTCCATCGATTGGCGTCGGCGAGCCACCATCATGTTTAGGGGGGCCTGAGTGGGAGGTTCAATAGGGGCTGCTCCAGCGACAGTCAGAGACTCTGGAGGGGTCTCGCTGTCTGCAGCGTCCGCCTCGAGGGGCCGATCCGCCGTCAGGGCTCCCTGTGCACTGCTCTGGGGGTCGTCTGATGGGGGGTTTTCTGCAGATACTGCTGCGCCTGACGGGGCGAGCTCTCTTGAGAGCACCGCAGAGAGGTTCAGGGCTTGCACTGCCGCAAGGACCTCCCTGCGGATATGCTCACTCCGGTTGCTCGCGTCCGAATCAGACCCGGATCTGCGAGCGGCTCTCCGCCTGCGCTCTGCCCGCGCATGTGTGCCCCGGCTCCCCCTGGACCCTGTACTGGTGCGGCTGGCGTCCGTCCCAGACTCGGGGTCGGAGTGCTCTGGCGAACGGCTCAGGCTCGGGATATGCCTGCCATGCGTTGCCGGGCCCGAGGACTCCCTCCGTGAGCGTCGACGCCTGCGGGCCTCTGGATTAGCTGTCACCGCTGGGAGGTGGCGCACCAAAAGTGAGCCCCCGCTCGGAGCGCCCTGTCGGAATCCGCCATCAGGGGGTGCTTGCAGGGGGTCTGGGAGAATTGCGGCGCCAATGCTAATGAAGGGCGGCTGCAGTGAGGGGTCCGCCGCAGGGTCGTACAGCATTGAAGTAGGTACCAGCTGTTGCGGCTGTGGTTGCTGCTGCTGCTGTTGCTGCTGCTGCTGCTGTTGCTGCTGCTGTAACTGCTGCTGCTGGAACTGCTGCTGCTGTAGCTGCTGCTGCATTGGCTCCAGCGGCTGTTGCTGCTGTGGCCACTGTTGCTGGTACGCCAGCCACTGCTGCTGCTGTTGCAGATGCTGTTGATATGGCGTGGGGTACGAACCCATGGGGTGATGAGACCCCAATGTGAATGGTACTGGGGACACTCCCCCAGCGATGGGCGCTGTCTGAGGGAGTACCCAGCTGGAGCCATTCCACACAGCTTGCGCAGGGGTGTCGTCGGGTAAAGTATATGGGCGTGGTACAGCGGTATAGGGCATGGTAGTGCCCGGGAGAGGGAAGGGGAAGGTGGAAGCGTATGCGGCGGGGGACGGAAAGGAGAGGGGTGAAAATAATGGGGGGCGTAGTGGTTCTGCACTGACTCCCATGTTGGAAAGCGGCTCTGATGTATGCTGCGACATGATACTGTTGAGCTGATCAAATCGAGCGGCTGGGTGTGGCAAAAGCCACAGGTGAGCAGAGGATAGAGTCTGCCCGCCTTTTATTTACTCTTCGATGTCGCTTTCTGGAGGCGAAGGAGGAGGAGAAGGAGCGGGGCTTCCGGGTGGAGATGGGGGGACCCAACTGGAACTCAGCAGAGACGCCTGCCCTTGTACTCATGGGTAACCATCGCGGAAAATGCCTTAGAGTCCGAGTTGACAGAATTTGACCCCCTGGGACTCCAAATTTGGGCAGCATTTTCATCTTCAGAGGCGTACTTGTTTAGAGGAATGGCGGCTGGCAATCAACCAACTCCCGCCACAGTACCGGCTAGACTGGGCGTCAACCGGTTTCCCTCTGGTGTTCCCAGCGCAGCAGAGTACAGATCGCCTGGAAATTCCTTGCCAGCGGCCCCGGGACTCCTGCCAGTGGACCAGCGCCTTTCTCAATTCCCAGGGCACCACGATCTTATGGGAGCGGCTTCCCCAAGTGATGTCTACCGAGAATCCAAGACAGTGGCTGATGTGCTCAAGCTGATCAGAGACATTCCTATGTACCCCTCCTCCGCTGAACTAATCACCACTGACGCTGATATTGCCGCGCTTCCACCTTTTTCTGAAGCGCTGGTCAATTTTCTGTCAATGGGCGTAGTCACCTTCGCCCTGGGTCGCATGAGTGCTTATCGCCTAGACCTAACCATGATCACCATGCCGGAGATCTTGAAGGAAGTGGCTCAACGCAAACTACAGCCGCGATCCCTAACTTTTCTCAAGCAAGGTGGAATGTTGAACTCGGAGGCCTGGAACCGGCGTTACGCCACTTTGGCGCCTTTCCTGGCCGACGTAGCCAGGAGCGTACTGGATGACATCGCGCTGGTAGGACTAGCGGGGACCGTGATGCGCATGGCGCAGCGACGAGAAGAGACTGCGCGTTTGTTCGCCACTCGTCTGGTATCCTGGCACGAGGTAGTGCAGTTATTGGCAGACGCCATGCCCAACTGCCACGCCATCAGCCAGCAGCAGCTATTATATCAGTTCTGGTCTGGACTGCGACTGAAGCAAGCTGTGATGGATCGCCTTATTGAGGATCGGTTGGATCTGCAAAGTCCAGCGGATTGGGAAAGCAATCATCCCGGATCCACCGCGCTGCAGCATATCATCACTGTGGCCACCAAATTGGAGCGCAGTGAAGCTCTGACCGCAGCGCGAACCTCTCCCGTCTCTGCACCTGCGAACCGAAGTCCTGCCTGGAGGAATGGTCGCTCGTCCTCCAGACTTAACGCCGTGCAGGACGCTGGGGAGGAAGATGCTACTGACCTCGACCCCGCCGACCTCAGGGTGCAGCACGCCGTGCCGCCCAGCCCGGCGGGATTGACCAGGCCGCCACGCCGATGCTACGTCTGCAACTCTGACTCCCATTTATGGGCTAACTGTCCCGACGAGGCCAAGAAACGAGCCTGGATTGCTGACGCCCCAGCTCGTTTGGCACGCCGCCGCGCTGCAAATGAATCTCATATCGCAGCGCTGGAGACAGAATGGGAGGATTTGGAAGATGAAGCGGAAGCGCTGGAGTATTTTCAGAACGAGGAATCGGCCGCAGCGTCCTCCTCGGGTCAGCAATCTGCGGAGGAGGAGGACTGAGTGTCCTCCCGCCGGCGGGACGCCGGCGACAGGGCGGTATGGGTAACCGCCCCTGGGCAAGGAGTACAGCCTTCGCCCACAACCGGGGGAATATCCAGAAAGAGCCTCCGCCACCCCCCAACCCTCTGGCCGCTCGAGGGTACGGATTCACCTGGTCTGCCGATCAGAGGCGACAACGCCATCTCGACAGAACCAGAACCCTACGGGATGAACCCTCGTTGACCAGTACCGCTGTTTACACAGCGAACCTTTCCACTGAGCAGGGCCGGCGAGAACATCACTTGGTGTCCCGGCGCCATCAGCGGTCGCCACGAAGGTCACCCACTTCGTCGCCTGAGCGCTCCAAGCCTCCCGTTATGTTCAGTGTAGATCGCTCCCTTGGAACTGGTGATCGCCGTCGGGCTCCACAACGCGAGCGTGGCGAAACGCCCCGCGTTGACCCCACAGACCCTAACCCTAACCCTAACCCTAACCCTAACCCTAACCCTAACCCTGAGGCATCAGTACTGGCAGCACTGGATGAGGATGATGGTCAGGAAGAGGAGACCCAGTGGACCTTCAACCCACTCAACACCCCCTGGCGGAAAACTCCTCGACCGCGGGTACCGAGAAAAGCTCCGGTGGAGCGTATGCGAGCCTTGAGGCAGCGGATTCAGGATGTAACGCTACCCGCGGTTTCACACCCTCTGGACGACAGTGGGGAGGAAGGGGGTGGAACTTCAAAAACTGGCCCAGCTTCAGAACCCCCACCTTTTAAACTTCGACCTGAGGTGTTTCCTTCGACGTCTCGACCAGCAGCGTGTCCAGCCTTGGCAGAGAGGGCGTCAACCTCAAGCGCAGAGCGCACTACGAGTGCAGCGCGCAAGCGCACTGGAAAACCTCGCAGCAGAACTCCGAAGACTGTACGAGACCGACTGCAGCATGAGGCAGAGGTTACGAGGTTGGGAGATGAACCACCAGGACTTCGAGCAGAGTCACTGGCGGATCGCACGCGTGCTTGGAGAGAGATGACGCACCCGGAGCACATGGCCGCGGCAGCGCTGGTAAAGGAGAATGAGAAATGGAGAGATGCATGGGTACCAGAAGGGTGGCGCAGATATCGCCGCCGCTGGTACAGATGGCATGGGAAGGTCACCCCTGACCTAACGATAACCGAAGGAGCAGTTCAGCTATCTCTGGAGACCGAGTGCGGTACTATCCCAGGTTCTGGTGGAGATGTAGGAATTCCAGACGCATGGTGCAGTCTATACAGGGTGCACCAATGGAACCAGCGAGAAAGGGAAGCTGCGGAGGAGGCTGCTCACCTGGCTCTACCCTCAACAGCAAGTGGTGATTCACTCTCCCTGGACTCAGCGGAACCATCAGATGCGAATCCAGCGACAACTCTGGATTTGACCTTATCTCCATCCAGTTCTCAGCCCGCAACTTCTGGGGACATTTCTGACCTCGAGGACTCCCAGCGGTCGCTCAACTTCACGCAGCAGTTGATGGAGCGACAGCTGGCCGCCGCCAGATCGGAGAACAATCCAAGTGTGCTGACAACGGTGACAGAAGGAGTGGAGCCGACTCCCCTGAAAACCATCCAGGAGGAAACCCACCTGGAACTGCTACTGACCATTCAGAAACAGCAACGCCATCGTCTGCGGCCGATCCTGGAAGGTAATGAAGCAGTGGCAGCACCAGCGAACGTCACCAACGCCCAGGCGGCACCGCGGGAAGAAGAAACCCCCTCGTTCACTCAAAAGTCCGAACCAGAAGATAGCGCTGGGGAGGAAGAGGAGGAGAAGATGTCCATCCAACCTCTTCGCTCTTACCCTCTGGAAAGCCGCACGCAGAGCCGCGCCAGACGACGCGCTCAGGGACAAGAGCGACGCGCTAAGGAGCGGCAGCTACAAGCAGATCGCGACCTGGAAGGTGGATGGTACTTTGGTCCGGATCCTCGTTCGCAGCCTGCACCACCGCGCACAAGACCTATCCGGTCTAAGCAGCGCGTACCTTTGCATCACCCAGTGCGAGCAGCCATCTGTGCACATCTGCGACGCGATGGTCAAGTAATGTGGAACCAGGACAGTCAGCTGACTGCGATTCGGGACAAAGAGGGAACGCTGCTATTGGTGTTCTGGGCCTTGCTGAAGGGACAGCGAGTGCGCGTGCTGGTGGATTCGGGTGCCTCGGATGAATTCATCTCCAGTGAGTGCGTCAAGAGATTGAACCTCACAGTTCGCGCTAATGGGATGCCGCTGAACGTTACCCTCGCGGATGGGTCAGTGCAGACCTCTGCGCAAGTCGCTTACGGCAAGCTGACCGCCGAGACTTCAGAGGGGACTTACTCCGAGGTCATCAAGATGCGAGTACTTCCTCTGGGCATCAAGGTGGACATTGTACTCGGAGGAAGGTGGTTGAGACACCTCTCGCCGGTCACGCTGGACTATGATGGGTGGGGATCAGTCAAGTTTCGCCAGCATGGCAAATCCGTGCGGATACGGGGATGTTCGCCAGGGCGTAGCTCTACACGCAAAGGCGAGAGAACCGCGATGGCTCTGGAACCGATGGTAATGTTATCAGCGGCTCAAGCGACCAAGGAGATCAAAGCCTATCGGCGCAGATATGCGGGAATGGACAGTGCCGCGACACCCCACGACATCTTAGTGGCCTATGCGACACCTCTGGTAGGGACTTCGATGTTATCAGCGGTGGCCACCAGCGAGAATTTGGAGGACCCTTCAATCTCCCCCGAGTGGAGAAAGAAGTTTCAGAAGCTGATCGAGTCCTTTTCACCTCGAGTAATTCGCGAAGCGCTGCCCAACTTTGACGCCCTGCGAAAAGATGAAGTGGCCCACGTGAGACTGCAAGAGGGATGGAATGGCATCGCGCCCGCTAAGAGGCCCTACAAGATGTCCATGGTGGAGCTGACTCAACTGCGAGAACGCCTGGATGAACTCCTGAGCAAGGGCTACATCAGACCTTCCTCAAGTCCGTTCGCTGCACCAGTGCTGATGGTTCCCAAGCCTGGGAAACCTGAAGTACTCAGAATGGTCTGCGACTTCCGAGCCATCAACAGCCTGACCGTCAAGGACAAATATCCACTTCCCGACATTCAGCAGTTGTTCGACTCCATGCATGGGGCCAAGTACTTCTCCTCCTTCGATGCGGTCGATGGGTTCTGGCAGATGGCTATGGCGTCTGAGGATGTGGAAAAGACTGCGTTCACTTCTCCCTATGGCTCGTATGAGTGGTTGGTGATGCCCATGGGGTTGACCAACAGTCCTTCCTGCTATCAGAGACGCATGCAGCGCGCTCTGGGACATCTTCCTTTTGTAAGAATATTCCTGGACGATTGTATCCTCTTCAGCAACACCTTGGAGGAGCATCTTTCCCATCTCCAGCAATTTCTCGAAGTCTGTGAGAACCAGGGTATCTACCTCAAAGAGTCTAAGTGTCAACTATTGCAGACCCAGATACGCTTTCTGGGGCACGTGATCTCACGGGAAGGAAGTCAACCTCAACATGACAAGCTGGCCGCCATCAGGGACTGGCCCGCTCTGGAAAACGCCACGCATGTGCGCCAATTTTTGGGGTTGGCTGGGTACTACCGGCGGTACATGCTGGGCTTCTCTGAAGTAGCACAACCCTTGACTCAGCTCACCAAAGGGGATGTCGCTTGGCTATGGGGACCCATGCAGCGTTGGGCCTTCGAGGAGATTAAGAAGGCGCTATGTTCTTCACCCACTCTGGCGCTACCCGATATGAAAGCGGCGGCCGAAGGACGGCATCCTTTCGTGGTACAAACTGACGCCAGTGGAGTGGCACTAGGGGGAGTACTGATGCAAGACGTAGGAAATGGATTGCAACCTATCGCCTTTGAGAGCAGACAGTTTAATGGAGCCGAGCAGAACTACCATGCTGGCGAAAGAGAACTCTGCGCTCTCCATCACTGCACTACGCAAACTTGGCGACACTACCTCATCTGGACTGAGTTCCAATTGCAGGGTGACCACAAGCCCCTAGTCTGGTTAATGGCACCCGGACAACCTCTCAGCCGACGCCAAGCCCGATGGTACATGGATCTAGTGGAGGTAGGGGTACCCGAGATGGAATACATCCCTGGGGCGCTACTCTGGGTTCCAGACGCTCTGTCCAGGCGACCCGACTACAAGGAAATTTCCGCGAGAGAAGGACTGGTAGAAGCTGGCTTTGTGCATCCGGTTACTGGGAAACCGCAGCGACCTCCCTCGGCCGCAGACACTGACAGCAAGTTTCGACCTGCAGCTGGTAAAGAGTCCCGCCAAGGACGCGCGCCCCTGGGAGTGGTAGATCCCAACAAGTTGAAGGAGCGCAAGTCCAACAGCGCCAAGACCAAAGATCCTGAACCAGTCCTCGCGTACAGTGGGACTCTCACCTGGATGGACTCCCCTCAACTCTGGATGGACGCCTTACATACCCTGCAGCTGGCCGAAACTGGGTACGAGAAAGCAACCCTGGCAGTTCAGACGCGCTCTGGCAAACTGACAGCATCCTCGCCCCCTTCTCCCAGGAAGACCCCTGTTGATTACTCAGCAACGCCGAAGTGCAGCGAGGCCTCAACCAGACTCCTGGAGCCCAGCGATCGACAGGACTGGAAGTTCCGTGCGGACATGTTCGACTTCTTGAGTCAAGAATATGGACCTTTCGAGGTGGACGCCTGTTGCGACTTGGGAGGAAAGAATCGTCAGGTCAACCGCTACTGGACGGACTGCTTGAAGGAAAACTGGCGAGGGTTGAACGTCTGGTGCAATCCTCCCTTCTCCTCCAACCATTTGACCATCGAGGCCGTACTGAGGAAATATGTGGAAGAATGGCGTCTGGACCCTGAGAATACTTCAGCTCTCTTCGTCCTTCCTGACTTTCAGTCTCGCATGCCACAGTGGCGGCAGTTGTTCAGATCTGCGGGAATGAGAGTGGAGTACATTATTCCTACCCATGACGCTCAAGGAGAACCTGTGCAGATGTTCGCCGCCCCGGATGGAGCCCTTCTGGATCTTCCTTGGCCCCTGCTAGTGGTGTACGCCCCGCCAGCTCGACAGCGTGTCAAGCGGGAAAGGAAAACGAGTTCCCCCCCTCCTATCGTGCGTACTGGAGAAGCGGCCAGCGTTCGAGACCTGCATCAGCAGATATCAGGAGGCCAGTTCCTCAAAGCGCTGCAAGCGGAATATGGGCGACCTGGTCCCCTTCAGACTTTAAGGAAGGAAATCCAAGAAGCTCCGCATCAACGCACTCGTGACTTCTGCGTAGTGGGAGATGTGTTGTGGAGGGTGAGCGCTGGGCGCTATCAGTTGGTACTGGGAGAAGATTCACCCCTCCGTGAGGTAGTGCTGCAAGAGGCGCATGCATCTGTTTCAGCTGGACACGCGGGCAGGGACAAAACTCTGGAACGAGTACTGCGACGCTTCTGGTGGAAAGGGGCAGCAGAAGATGTGGGACGCTGGGTTTCATCTTGCACTATCTGTCAAGCGGTGCGACCGAGAAATTCCTACCCGGATGGATTGCTGAACCCACACACTATTCCTACGCGACTATGGCAAGTGGTCAGTGTGGACTTTGTTACTGGACTGCCAGTCACGGCGCGGAATCACGATGCCTTTGCTACTTTCACATGTAAGCTCAGCAAAATGGTTCACATCATCCCGTTGAACTTCCAGGACAGCTCCTCTGAGGTTATCGCTCGAATCTACTTCGACCACATCTGGAAACTACATGGCACCCCTATGAAGATTGTCTCTGACCGCGACCCTCGTTTTCAGGATGCTATGTGGAAGGAATTGATGAGACTTATGGGAACTAAAGTGGCCTCCACCACGCCTTACAACCCTCGTTCGGACGGACAAGCTGAACATACCAACCGCGTGGTAGAAGACATGCTAAGGTCCTTCGTAGGCAGCAATCCAGAGGACTGGGATTTGTGGTGTGCCAACGTAGAGTTCGCCATAAACGATACGCGGAGCGATGTAACGGTAGGCTATTTAATTTAGAATATTTTTTCATAAGTTTAGAATACCCCATTTTATCGTTAATTTAGAATAAGTTTTCTTTATGTCATCCGGCTATGACCGGTGCATGCATCCATGACGTTGTACCTGTACCTGTTGAGCTATCCCCATGCCATGCGAAATATTACACTGAAGAGTTGTCTTGCCGTGATGTCCATATGTCCGAATGGAACCAAAAACCGTTCGATTAAAATCGAACGGTTTTTGGTTCCATTCGGAAAGATTCACGGCCGTGAATCTAAAAGTCACGGCCGTGATTAACGACTCTTTACGCATAATGACTTTTATTATTTGCCATCTTTGCCACAATAGACACTCACGGCGTGTTATGCTTGACAAAAAGTAAGTAACTTGAAGCCTTGAGCTTCAACTTACTGAAAGATATGTATCTTGGCAGTATGTGTGCCAAGTTTCGTGCTCTAGGACGCACGGGAAGCCCTCGGCTGTTTGGCATCTTTGGGTTTGGGTGTCACGTTCGAACCCAAACCCAAAACATCTGCCTTAGAAATAGATTGCGCGTTTCGCGCAAAAGTAACTTGAAGCCTTGAGCTTCAAGTAACTCAAATATACGTATCTTGGCAGTATTCGTGCCAAGTTTCGTGCTCTAGGACGCACGGGAAGCCCTCGGCTGTTTGGCATCTTTGGGTTTGGGTGTCACGTTCGAACCCAAACCCAAAACATCTGCCTTAGAAATAGATTGCGCGTTTCGCGCACAAGTAACTTGAAGCCTTGAGCTTCTGGTAACTTAAATATATGTATCTTGGCAGTATTCGTGCCAAGTTTCGTGCTCTAGGACGCACGGGAAGCCCTCGGCTGTTTGGCATCTTTGGGTTTGGGTGTCACGTTCGAACCCAAACCCAAAGCATCTGCCTTAGAAATAGATTGCGCGTTTCGCGCACAAGTAACTTGAAGCCTTGAGCTTCTGGTAACTTAAATATATGTATCTTGGCAGTATTCGTGCCAAGTTTCGTGCTCTAGGACGCACGGGAAGCCCTCGGCTGTTTGGCATCTTTGGGTTTGGGTGTCACGTTCGAACCCAAACCCAAAACATCTGCCTTAGAAATAGATTGCGCGTTTCGCGCACAAGTAACTTGAAGCCTTGAGCTTCTGGTAACTTAAATATATGTACCATGGTAGTATTCGTGCCAAGTTTCGTGCGTTAGGACGCACGGGAAGCCCTCGGCTGTTTGGCATCTTTGGGTTTGGGTGTCACCTTCGAACCCAAACCCAAAGGCAAAGGCATAGGACAGTTTCGTAGATTCTGTCCCGATGCCTTTGCAACCTCGCTTGCTAACTCATATTACAATGAATATTCAACATTCAAGCGTTGGATACCCCACGCCAACGGGAAGCGCTCGGCTGATTTGTTATTTGGGTATGCGCACCCAAATGACAAAAAACGCATCTTTGAAACTCGTTAGTTTCAAAGATGCGTGGCCGATGCCTTCGTGCTTATGTGTGTTAATCCATATGAAATATTCCATGGAATAAATGTGAATATCCCGCACAAACGGGAAGCGCTCGGCCGTTTTGTAAAATTAGGGTGCACCCAAAATACAAAACGCATCTTTGAAACTCGGAAGTTTCAAAGATGCTTGCCGGTCGCGTGCAGCGGTAAAAGGCAAGTCAAAGGGTTTAGAATCTAGAAGAAGTACAGGGGCCTTTTTTTCAAGCAGGACACGCCGTGAGTGTCTATTACAACGGCGCCCACCATTATCACAAGCGAGACAAACCTTCTTAAAGCTTTTTGGAGGCTTCCTCATGATGGCACCAGCGGGAACGAGAGCGTTTGACCTGTGTGCACATTATTTGAACACGAGTCGTGAAAAGGACCACCGGTCATAGCCGGATGACATCAAGAAAACTTATTCTAAATTAACGATGAAACGGGTTATTCTAAGATTAAGAAAACTTATTCTATATTAATTATTTTTCCCGATGTAACCGGCTTTACCCCGTTTGAGTTGGTCTTGGGGCACTCGCCTATGTCGCAACTGGACTTGTTCCTGCAAGCGGCTGCTGGACAACACTCCAAGCGTAAGGGTGGAGAAGGTACGGCACACGAGATGGCTAGTAAATTCGCGGCTCAACTAGAGGACGCCCGCACTAAGCTAGAACTGGCACAGCAACGCCAGCGACATCAGTTTGACCAGCGTCACACCGCCAAATCCTTTCAGTTGGGAGACTTGGTCTGGGTAGATGCCAAGCATCTCACGGAAAATATCATGAACCGCGAATCCTTCAGGAAGCTGGGACCTCGCTGGCACGGGCCCTTACCCATCACCGAGAGGTTCTTCAGTGACCAGCAGCGAGAGCTACCCGAAATTGACAGAGGTGCTCCGGTGGCTTACCGGCTCAAGTTACCCCCTAAATGGCGTATCCACGATGTTTTTGCGCAGCATCGCCTCAAGGAATACCGCACTGCGGATGAAGCCTTTGCGCTGCGTCGACAAATACCTACTCCTGCCAAGGTTCTCGTGGATGGACAATCCCAGACCCATGTGTCTAAGATTCTGGCTCGAAGAGTGAAACCTATGAAAGGAGGCAAGGAAGTAGAAGAATTTCTGGTTCGCTGGACTGGGTACTCTAATGCTCATGACTCCTGGAAGACCCGTGAGTCGTTGAACTACGGGGTGAACTCGAACAGCTCACGGAGTTCGAACAACTGAGACTATCACGAGAAGGACAAGCCCGGGAAAAAGCCTTACAGGAGGTCAGAATGCAGCGGAAGCAAAGGCGGGAACGCGCCGGAGCTCTAACTTTCCTGGATACTTCTGATGAAGGAAAACTCACTTCTCTGGACAACTGCCTACCTTGGGAACAATACTGTCGCTCCGCTGACGCCTTTGTGACGCATCTAGCTCTTCTGGACTCTGGGGTCTCGACACGCGAGTTGCGACTACTAGTACTTTTCAGTGGTACAGGAAGTGTGGAGAGAAGTTTCATGTCATGTTATCCGAAGAGCACTGTGGTCACCGTCGATCATGATCCTCGCTGTCAACCTACCTACGCTGAGAAGGTTCAGGACTGGGACTTCAAGCGTTACGCGCCTGGTTACTTTGACGTCATCTGGGCTAGCCCACCGTGCACCGAATACAGTCAGGCTAAGACCACTGGGGTGCGACAACTGCGACAGGCTGATGCTTGTGTACGCCGAACGCTCCAAATTTTTGACTTTCTCAAACCCCAGCATTGGTTTATGGAAAATCCGATGGGCAGGTTTCCCTTTGCGCTGCGATTTCGACCCGTAGTTCGCCGGTTACCTACCCCGTTGTATTGCTCTTACTGTATGTATGGTACTGGCTATCGCAAGCCTACTTGCATCTGGACGCAGTCGCCTCCTCCAGTGGATCTACGGTACTGCACGATGGATACTCCTTGTCTTCACCAACAGACTCTGGGATCACATCCGGAAACTGCTCAACTGGGACCTCATCCAGGGCAACAAGGAGCGGGAGTTTCCACTGCTGTATACCCTCTGCCCGCTGGATTGCTTCGTCAACTCTTCGAGCACCTGTTCGATCAGAAAAGCATATCATGTATCCATACGCATGGCTGATCTGTGTCTGGATCTTAGCTGCTGTACAAATGACTCCGAGTTATCATCTCTTTGTACTAACAAGCTAAGAGGGGAGGAGTTGTGCCAGGGAACAATAGCCCGGCCAAGCCATTCGATTGGCATATTGTATTTATGCATACTGGGGCAGTGAGATGGCAATGGGCTCGGAAGGGGACTCCCGAGCCATTGACTTCGTACTATGGGGAGCGAAAGCCTGGACTTGATTATAGCTGGCAGCATATTATCGTACACCCTTCTGGTGCGCTACGCCGCTGGGAGCGTAATAGGGGCGGCGGCTGGTTTCTAGAAGACGCCACTCAGTTGAAGGCGCCGGTAGCGCCATTCTCATTACCGATCAGCCGCGTTGGGATCGCGTACTGGAATCCGACGATTGTGATTGACGATGACGAATATCGTGGAATTCCCTACAAGGGGCGTAAGCCTACACACTCAGCGCCTACGAACAGTGAAGATTCGGGTACAGGCGCTGTGTCCTGGAGTAAGGAGAAGTTACCAGATTCTGATGACAATGATGACGCAGGTGTCACTAACAGTAAGGAGAAGCTACCAGATTCGGATGACAAAGATGACGCGGGTGTCATATATGACATGGACACTGCCAGTCCGAAATGGGAGCCAACTTCGCCTGAATATGATGACACCGAGGATGACGTCAGCGAGTTCGATGACTTGGTAGCTGACGATGCTGAAGAACAAGCTGAAGCTCGAAGGTTGAAGAGACTGGGACTGCAATTGATCATGGATGAGAAGGGTGAACTTCACTGGGTACCAAAGGGCACCTCCCCGACCTCACCTGTTCAGCCCGATGATCAGCCTATTACCGAGCAGAAGTCTGAGGCCATATCTGAGGATGCCCCAGCCTCTGTGGTGGAAACTGTTCATGTACCACCAAAGAAACCATATGGGTCGGATACTGGATTGACTTCAATGGTTGAGAATAAGGCTGGGGTGTCTGAAGAGACGAAGAGGCAATCTAGGAAATATCCGAGATGTTGGACACATGATTATATCACTCATTTGAAATGCACCATGAGCAGTGACAGTGATGAAGAAGAAGTGCTGGACGTGGCTCCTCGTAGGAAGAAGGCAAAGATCAGCAAGGGACAATGAAATCAACTGTCTTGATTAGGATTGTCCAAATGCAGATTCTCTGATTAGGATTTGTATAGGTGGCAGATGATGATATGCCAGCCGACATGGGACAGATCGATTAGAGATATGAATTGCGCGCCTTGAAAGTATAAGACATGAATATTGCCCATTTGGAGGCTGTTCTAACTTGAAGTAACTATTTGGAGGAGCTGTTGCTCAACCTGTTAATTTACTGGTCAATCTTTCCTGCCATAAAGATATTGCAATTGCTTGAATTGTAGCCTTGTTCACAAAGCTTCAAGTTACTTGTGCGCCCAACGCGCAATTTATTTCTAAGGCAGATGTTTTGGGTTTGGGTTCGAACGTGACACCCAAACCCAAAGATGCCAAACAGCCGAGGGCTTCCCGTGCGTCCTAGAGCGCGAAACTTGGCACAAATAAAAGAAAAAGAAAAAGAAAAAGAGACACCCTTTTTCGGGGTGTGGGGCTTTGTGAGTCCCCATGACTCTTCTCCTATCCTTTCTCTTAATCCGGTTCGGTGTCCACCTTTTTCCTATATAGTCTGTTAAGGCTAACTGCATATCCCGTAGCGAGGTCATGTATCTTTCTGAGCAGGTGTAGTGCTTCCTGTTTGTCGAATCCTAGGTGTTTGGTCAGAATCTTCTCCGTGTGTTCATATATCGTACCCGTGTTCCCGAATACCATCACATGTAGCGTCACCTTGTACCCGTACAATTCCAATAGCTTTACCAATGGTGCATACTTTGTATACTTCGTTTTTAGTGCCTCTTCCCAGCTCATTTCATCCGTATAGGTTACCTCAATTAGGTGTATATGCCCGGCATCCGCCATTGCTCGTTGGTGTGTGTACCCCGGCTGCTTATTCCCTTTCTCGGTTCCTTCTAGCATTACTATGTCCACAAAGTGTGGTATGGTGTCCTTTCCATGCTCTGGTGCCGGGTGGTTCCTCCCATCCATTCTGCATTGCCCTCTTGTGAGTAGGAAGTCTTCTATTGGTCTGCCTGTATTCATCCCTGACCCTTTCTTCCCCGCATGGGTCCTTATTATGCATCCCCCTTTTCTGCCTTTATTCATACCCATTGCTATCATTTTGGTGGTCTCGTCCGACCTGCTTATTACCATGTTCCTTATTTCCCTTTCCGTACATCCCCCTAGTACATGGGCCGTGCGTATGAAACCCCCTGCATTCACCTGCCCAGGCATCCCGCAACATTTACACTTTTGTGTCCGCATCCCTCTTCTCCACTTTTTATAGGGGCCCGCCGGCAATTTGTTCGCTCTACATCTTAATAGGACTGTCACATCATGTTCGTTCAGGTACTCGTTCCCCTTTTTCCAGTACTCGTTGGAGAGTTTATGCATGGCTGTGTCCCCTTTTAGGTGTTGCATGTATTTCTCCGGCGTCTCCTGTACTGCTACCTTTATCTTTCCCATCGAGGCCCTCCTCCATTCCCCTGCGAGTCGTGCTTCCCTTTGTGCTACCGCCTGCTGCTGTACCATTTCGTGCATTGTCACCAGTTCCTCCTGTGCCTCCTCTTGTTGCTGGGCCATTGCAGCCAGCTCTTCTTCTTCCTCCTGTTGTGTCTCCATGTTTATGTCCCGGGTTTCTGGTGGCCCTGTCCCCCGCGTTTCCCGCAGCTCGGCATGCTGTTGGGCATCCAGTGGCTCACCAGCTCCCTGTGGAGGCCCCCGCACAATTGTCACTCCCTCCTCTTGCCTCAACCTTGTTTCTTCCTCCTCTCTCCACCTGTCTTCTTCCTGCTCGTGCATCCCTGCTTCTTTCCCCGTCGTCAGGGGCATGTTTCCGTCACCCTCCTGTGGTGTTGCCCATACTCCCTGTGCCTCAATCAGTGTTTCCTCTTCCTGTTCCATTCGCAGAATCTCTATTTCTTCTTCCTGTGTCTGCATGTCTAGTTCTTCCGGCCATGTGTCTTCCTCAGTTCCCTCTTCAGCCCCTGGTTCTTCCAGCTCTCCGTTTCTTCTCGCTTTCTCAGCTTCCATTCTGTCAATGCGTTGTCTTTTGGTTTCCCATTCCTCTGGTCCAGTCTCTAGCTTCCTTTTCAGTCTTTGTATTATGTTCGTTTTTCCCGTCATTTTTGCCTCCCGTACTCGTTTTGTTACGTGGTTAAGTACTGCCTGGTGACCTTCCAATTGCCTCCCTGTGGCCTCGCATATGGCAAGTAATTTCACCGTGTCGGTGTTATCGTGGTTGAAGCCATACTCTCCCTCAACACAGGCCTTTCTTGCCACCTCATCAGCCTTTTCATTTCCGTGTATCCCCACATGTGCTTTGACTTTATATAGTGCCACCTTGGTCCCTTCCCCGTTGAGCGTTTGTATTTGTTTCATTATTTTCCAGAGTATATCCCTGTGCACATGCTTCTCCAACGCATGAGGCCTTCTTTTCATGTTTTGTATTTGGTAAAGCGAGGTCAAGCTGTCTGTGCATATGTTTACCTCTGTGGTGCCGGTATTGGCCTCCAGCATTAGTGCCATGTATATGGCTGTCAGCTCCGCCCTGTTGACCGTTTGGCAGTGGCCCTGCCATCTTTGCATGTATTCCGCATTCTGCCCCCCTCTTGGGTCCCATACTCCCGCAGCGGTTGCCTCCTCCTGTTCCCCATTTTCCCTTTTGACTTTTCTCTGGCTTCCGTCTGTGTAGACCATCTCATTCCTGTTGAATCTTCTGTCAGGTTCTGGGTATCCTTTTCCGTTGCTGTCCCACTGACTCTCAGGCTGTGGTTCTACTTCCTCAGTTTCACCCCGTTCCCGCTGTGACCACTGGTCCCCTTCCATGTCCCCTTCTTCCGCTTTTGGGTTCGCGAATTGTAGCGCCCACCTTCTAAGTGCATCTCTGCTTATTTCTTCCCTACTCCACGTGGTGTTGGCCCCCAAGACATCCATCGTTGAGGGTCTGGGTCCCCTGTCCCCTCCCCTGGGTTCACCTTCCCTCCCCCTGTCTTCCATCCAGCGGTCAATAATCTCTTCTACATGGTTCTCCACCTGTTCTTCTGGTAATGCGCGCAGTACAGGCAGTTCATGACTCGTCCATGGGGACGGGTCTATGACGCAGTCTTTCTCCCATTCCGTAATCGACCTGGGCTGTCTGTCCGTGTCCCTGAGTGTGAGAGGCCTGTGTATGTAACATGCCCTCCCTACCGTCCTGACCTTGCTTTGTGGGCATCTGAGAAGGGCCTTGCTGAATATGTCGTGTGTTCTCACCGCATTTGGGCAAAATTTCCTCCATCCCGCCGCATTTGCAACTACCAATATCCTCATGTTCCAGTTACACTGCTTGGGCTTTTGTAGGTTGTCTTGCATCCAATGGTCCGGTGGTAGGAAGGTAAACTGCCCCTCCTTCACTTCGAGTAACTCGTGTACCCTGTATCCCATGTGCTTGTTTAGTAGTTTTCTGTACGGACTCTTTGCATACGTAGGGTATATTCCCACCCCTAGGACGGGTTTGGCTGTTTTTGTAGCGTTTATCGCCATCTTTAGTGCCCTGTGAAGGTCTTCGGCCGTGTATTCCGGGTTGAATTGGTATGCCCCCAGTTGCCCCCATTGCGCCTCCCAGGCTGAACCAGCAGCCCCGAAGACCGAGTCTCTCGGGTATTGCGAGTAATATGTCGTAGTGTTTTTATGTACGTTGAGTGGAGAGGCAAATACTTCTGTCCTGGCCCCCGTGGCTGCTTGGACCGCCTCCATCATTTCTGGGGGAAGGGTCCAGTGGTTCTGCAGGTTTCGTTTTCTGTGCTTCATTTCTGCCTTACTGGAGTATCTTATGAGTAGCTGCGCAATTTCCTCCTCAAACGTGTCAACATGTATTTTATGCTCCAGTTTCAATCTCAGCCTTTTGGCCAGCTGTTCCCCTGTCGGGCATTGAACCGCTCCATCTCCCACCTCTCTGGTATATCTGTTGTATAGTTCCCTGACTTTTGCCGTGCTGAGGGTGCCTATCAGACCTCCGTTGGGTTCATAACAGTAGGTAGTGTCGCCTTCAGTACGCAGCTGCCTGTTTTTTGTGTTCAGTGTTTGTTTAATGTCTTGGTCTGGGTTTGTTTCCCCCGTGGTTATCGTCAAGTGGGTGACCTCCTTCCAGTACCTTTGCTCGCTTCTCGGCTTGCCTGCTAGTATTTCACTCACGGGCCCGCTTTTGGTCCTTTCATCCTGTTTGGTGCCTTCCCATTCCTCCACCAGTTCCTCCCATCTTCGGTTCCCTGTGGGGTTGTGTTCCGGTATGTGTTTTCTAATTGACTCTTCGGTGCTCCACGTGCTCAGAACATTCCCTTCACTGTCAGTCCACTGAGTTTCGTATTGTATTACTTTCGAGTCTGGGTCTGCAGGGTTGTCCAGGTACTGTCTACTGGCCAGTATCCTGGTAGGTGCGTGGGTTCCTTCCCGGTCAGGCGCCTCCATCGGGTCCTCCTGTTTTGCCCATTTGCGTTCGTCCAGCTGTATCAGCCCTTCTCCGGCACTTGCTTGTGGGGTCCATTCCCCCATTATGTCATCTTCTTCCCACTCATGGTCCACTCCTCCTATACCCAGGGCTTCCTTCTCCTGTTCCGTCCATTCCACCCCCGCCTCCTCGAAGTGTTTCTTTTGGTTGGCCAGCGGGTACATGGACATCAGTCGCATTATGTCCCTCCTCAGGCTATTCCCTGCCTCGTGTAGCGCCTTTATCTGCGTTGGCCAGTTTCTTATTTCCGACATTGCCTTTGTGCTTCTGGTGTATTTCTCCAGCTCTCCTGTTTTCCTTGGTTGCACATACTCGGGTTTTAGCTTTCTGTTCCGCTCATGGTCCCAGTGGTCCCCTGGCGCTTTAATACTGTTGGGCTGTGCCTCACATATATAGGGGTACAGGTGTAACATGCCTTGTGCTATTTTTTGTACTGTTTTATTGTCATGTACCCTTCCCCCCGTTGCTTTCAATGCCGTTATCGGCAGCGCTTTCTTCCCATCTGCTGTGGTGAGGTCCTTGAGGTCCGGGTAGTTCCTGAATAGTGTGAGTAGTTTGGTGAAGTTTATCTCTTTAGTGGCCATCTCATTTTTTGTGTCTTTTATGACGTTTACCGTTCCCAGTTTTTCGGTCCCTGTCGTCATGGGTTGCTCCTGTGGGTCCCGGTATTCCTTGTCCATTCTTCTGAGGTATTTGGTTGTTCTTATGGTGCCCTCCATTTCCGCATCAGTATACACTCTCCTGGCATTCTCCAGCTGCTTCATAATGGGCAGTGTTTCCTTGGCTAGCTCCTGCATGTGGGCTCCCACCCCTTTCACGTGCACCCCATATTCATTGAGAGCATTCATCTTCCGCATGGTGTTTGTATGCGTTTGCAGTCCCATCCTTAGCTTGCCCCTGTTGCTGCAGTAGCCTCTCTCCCCGAAGTGCTTTTCCATTAGCCCCGCGGTGGACCTACTGACTTGGGACATTCTTTGCCTGGTTCGTAGGTTTTTCTCTCTTTTTCCATATCCCATTTGCACTCCTTTGTCCTCCTCGCTTTGGACCGCTTCAGCCAGCCCCGAGTAAACCTCCTGTGCATATATCGCCTGCAGGGACTGCAACCCCAGTCCGTACTCCGCTTTTTCCTCCGTGTTCAGTTCATTCGGAGTGCCGTTCGCTGGAAGCCCATAAATCCGTTTCAGTGCAGCCCCCAGCTGGTTCTCCACCTGTTGTATTTCCCCTTGTGTGTATATTCCAAGGTGAAGTCCGTACCTGAACTTCCCCAAGACTGCCGACTTGAGAGAGTACTCCTTCTGTTTTTGTGTTAAGGGGGTGGCAAGCAACGCTGCTATCCTCCTTTTCAATTCCCTTAGGGACTTGGTTTTTTCCTCCTTCCAGGTTCCTAGCATATTGAGGAGGACTCCTAGGTATTTGTAGGTCTCTCCTGCTTTGAGTACCTTCAGGGTTTGGTTGCCACATTTTATCCCCTTGTGTTTGCTTTCCCTAATATTCCGGTTGCCGTGCTCTACTCCCGTTATTTTTGACTTATCCTTGTTTATTCTCAGCCCACTCCAGTCCCCGAATGCTGCTAGCTTTTTCAATTGTTGCTCCATCCCTGACATCAGTCTCGTCAGAATAATCAGGTCATCCACAAACGCTCCTGAGGAGGTTCGCAGTTCTCCCCTGAGCTCCTCATCTGTCACGTACTTATGCCGGTATCCATGGTTTCCTACCTCCAGCCATCTAAGCAGGGGTTCGAGGTACAGTATAAAAAGCAGCGGGCCCATGCTGTCCCCCTGCAGAATCCCTCTCCTTATCGGTACTTCCTCCGAAATCTGTTCCCCTACCTTCGCCCTCATTTGTATTGAGTCCCCCTCCTCTTCCCCTAGAATGTCCTTTATAGCTTCCGTAAGCTGTGTCGGTACCCCCAGGTGCCTTAGTGTCGCAATGAGTTTCTCATGGTCTACTGACCCGTACGCGTTTTCGAAGTCTATGTAGGTCGCATGTAGCTCCTGCTTGGAGAGGTTCGCGTCTTCAATGGCATTCGTTATCCTGGTTAGCTGCCTCATCGTGTTGTGCTTTTCCCTCGAGCCCTCCTGCGCCTGCGAGAGCATTCCATTTATTTCACAGAAATCCGCTAGCATTTTTGTGAGCACCGCGGTGTACAGTTTGAACAAACAGTCTAGCAGCGCTATAGGTCTGTAGTTCTTTTGCTGAGTCACATCTCCCTGCTTGTGGTGGAAACAGAAGTACCCCTTCTTCCATGGCAGTGGCGTATGTCTGTTCCCCCACATCAGCTGCATGAGTTCACATAATTGTTCGTGGAACCTGTATGGCATCTGCTTCAATATCTCGTTCTGTATTCCCATGGGTCCCGCTGCCTTGTTGGTTTTCATTTTTCTCACAGCCTGTCTGTAGGCCTCCTCATCAACCCTCAGGTTTATTTTCGTCTGGTCTGGTCTTTCGCATTTGTCTTTCTGCATATAGTTCTTGTACTTCTTATCCAGCCACGGTGGTGCTTCCGCGAGTCCTCGCTCTGGCTCCCGCATTTTGTAGGGGGCCGACCATGCCATGTGTTCCCCCATCGCCTGTGCTACCTTTTGTTGTCCAACCACCAGCTTCCCGTGCCTGGTTTCTATGGCCTGTATTATTGCCGCCGGCGCACTTCCGTTCTCTACCTCCTGTCTGTATATCTTTTTATGGTAGTGCTTTATGTTATTCCAGTACATTTCTCTCATTTTTATTCTCGTTTTTTGTTTCCGGTTCGCCTCATGTTCTGTAATGCACTTCCGTGCTTCTTTGGCCGCTATTTTCTTCTGCTCCCTTTCCCATTGCTCCCACTCTCTCATCTCCTCTGTTCTGTTGTCGAAGTCCGCCTTTCTAATCTCCTCTGGTACACTTTCCCTTGCCTCTATGTCCCTCTTCCATAGGCTTATATTCAACCTGCATCTGTTTCTTTCCCTGAGGTGCCCATCCCTTTCCTTACGGAGGGTTTTCGGTAAGTGCAGCCTGTGTGTCTCCTCCGGTGGCGCCGCTGGCTTAGGGAGGTTGGCGTTTTGTACTGCCTCTTCCTTTGCCGTGCCCAGTATTCTTGCTACTACTTCCCCCGCATAGTCTATCGCTTTTCTTTTGTGCCTTTTTGTGGTGCTCCTTTTTATCATGCCTATTGCCTCCCGCAATTCGTCCTGCTGCTCCCTTGTGTATGCCGTGTCAAGCACTTGCCTCAGTGTGGCTCCTTCCTTCTCGGTCAGGGGCAGTCTTAGCCTGTCCGCTTTAGCCCTTCGTTGTAGTTGTGCCGCTGGACGGTGGGTACCCCAGGCCTTCAGGTCCAATTGGGTGGTGCATATCATTTTATGGTCACTTGTGTGAAGTTCAGTAAGCTCCATTTCCGTGGGTTGCGTGTAGTACTTTTGTTCAGCCCTACTGGCTAGCATTCTGTCTATGTTTCTCCTGCTGTGCCAGGTCAGTGTTGTTTCCCTTGAGCCCCCTACATCTGTTAGCCCCGTTGCATCGAGTACCTTGTTCCATTCCCTGTCTCTGCTATTCCTCGGTTCTCCGGTCGTGGCATTCAAGTCTCCGCACACAAGGACAGTTTCGTCTTCATTGCCTTCACTGGCGGAGGTTACCATTTGCACATACTCTCGTATACCCTTCCTGGCCTCACTTCTGGTGCGTTCCTCTTGGTACCCTTCCTCTCTTGCAGTCTCCTTTCCCTCCACTGGGTAGTATACTCCAATCAGGTGTATGTATTTCTGCCCCGGGAAGTGCAGCATTGTATGAGTGAGTACTCCCTGTAGGTGTGGGACCTTTACTTCCGTGTAATTGTGCGGCTTTGCGTGTTCCCCCCTGAGTACGACAGCTAACCCAGCTGTCTGGTGTTCCTCCTCCGCATCACCTCTTCCCGGCACACTGGTGCATATATTGGACCGCAGGCTGTCTCTGAAGTGCCTTTTTATGTCATCGTTTGCAGTTTTTGTCTCCGTAATCACCGCCACATCAATGTCCCACCTGTCCATTTGTTCTTCCAGTTCATACAAGGAGTACCTTGACCCTTGAATGTTCCACGTGAGGAACGTTATTGTGTGCTGCTGTCCGTCTGTCATTTTTTCCCCGTCTAGGTCCTCCGTTTTTGGCATGCCCCCTCCCCAAAATTTCCTTGCTTCAGGGGACCCTTTCGCTTCCTCACTGTTTGCTTTGTCCGGTTGGGACGGCGCTCTAATGTCTCCAGGGGACCCTTCAGCTTCCTCATTGTCCCTTTCGTTTGTTTTTGTTGGTGTATCAGTCGGCTGGTTTCTCTTGGTGCTTGTGGGAGGTCGTAGCTTTTTCCTTACTACCGTTCTTTCTTCCTCCTTTAACCTTTCATTTGCTTGTTCTGCGCTCTCCGGGCAGAACTGCAGCGTAGTCTGGACCAGTCTGTCCGTGAGGTTTGTGCTCTTTTCTTCCTTTGCTTCACCTGTGGCCTGTCGCTCCATAGTGGGCTTCCTACTGCCATCCACCCGTCCTTCATCGCGTTTCGTGTCCTCCTCAGTCGGCCCGGTTGTTTGTCCCGTCACCGGCCGCGTTTCTCGAAGCCCCCCCTGTGCTTGTGCCGTATTTCTAGTCCCGAGCTTGAACTGCCCTGGCTTGCCATCAACATGCCAGTATTTCCAGCTTCCCGCCACTCGCACCGCCTGTTCCCCCTGGCTGAATTTTTCCCATTCCGGTGGTGTGCTATGTGTCGTCAGTCCGCTGTAGTGCACCTGCTGCAAGTCATAAGCTTCTCTCAGTAGGGCCCAAACATCTATAGCTATCAGTAGTTCTTCCTGTTTTTCTATACCCCCAGCAGGTATCCACACGTGCGCCTGCATGTCTCGGTGTGTCATTGTGAGCATCACCATCACCCATTTTCCCGTATCTTTAATTGCTATCTGGGTCCGGCCGTCTGTCTTCATCTTTTCCATTGTTTCGCTTATGAGGGCATCGGTGTCCTGCTGCAGCGCATGGAGTGCTTCCTCGACTTCCATTATCGTCTGTATGCCGACCCCTTGTTGTCGCATCATGTTCTCCACTTGCTCCCTCGTGTAGTCCCTTGCCATTCCCCTCATGAAGGCATCCGCCGCACATGTTCCTCTAACTTGTTCTGTTTGTTCTTCAGTCTTTGTTACCCGAACGCCCTCTATCAGCTCTACCTCCCCTGTGTCCTGTTCCATATGCAACGTATTCTCCCTCATAATGGCCGCTTTTACCATTGGTCTGAATTTGTCCCTGCACCTGTTTGCTATTTCCGTGGTATGCAGCACAACACTTCGGCTGGTCTGGAGCGTATTTGTGTACACATGCTGTACCCACGTTCCGTTTCGCTCCCGTAGCCATTGTTGCCACAATTCCGCAATGTATATTACCCAGACACCGCAGTTGTATGCGTCATATTGGTGCTTGTCGTACATTAGCGTGGCCCTGGCTTCTTGGCATCCCATTGCTTCCTTGTTATCTTTTGCCCATCCGCTTATCGTTGTTTGTAGTTCCTCCGCCATGCCCATTTGCCTCGAGGCAGTTTTCTTTCGCGTGTGCTTTTCTACGCCCATAGAGTCGTATACATAGGCCTGCAGCGTGCGGTTATTTCCTGTGCCGCAGACTCCTATCATTAGTAGCAACCAGTGTCCGTTTCCTATCACAGGTACTTGTGTGCCGCCCCTGTTTGTGACTATTCCTTTTATCATTTCTAGGAATCTTCCGTCGTTTCCCTTCAGTAGTCTTAGTATCTCCTGTATAGTTATTGACCCCGGGGGGTTTTCCTCCAGTTTCTCAAGTGCGAGGTCCACTTGGTACATATTCAGCTTTCCATCCTCTGCGAATATCCCCTGCGTGACAGAGTTTTTAGGGTACTGCCCTTCCGTTCCCTTGGCCGGGTGTGTCCCTCCTCCAATATGGGAGGGCTGTTGTGGCGCTGTGGCGTCCTTCCCCTTACCCTTTTCTTTCACGGCCTCCTGCTGGCTGAGTCTCGTGCCAAGGGTTTCCTCGTGTGTTACTGCCGTGCCCTCTCCCATGGTATTTACCAATTCATTAGGGTGCCGTTGTGTAGCTTTTTGTTGTGGGGTTTTCATTGCTTGTTGTGCCTTCCGCGTTTGTTCAACCAGCATGCTTAGCGCATCTAGAGTCACGTGCATAGTCATCAGTTGGGCCCCTTCCATCTTTGCCATGCGGCGCATCTCGCCTGTCATGCGGCGCATCTCTCCGTGTCTTCGCATCCACCTGTCTTGGTTTTTATCCTCCGTCGCCTGCCTCACCGCCTGCCTGCTTCTCACCAGTTGTGGCCTGTCATACTTGGTGCGTTGTACCCACCTGCATGTTTTCCCCATCACTTGTTCCCTCCAGTATCTCCTTCCTCTTTTGTGTGCATATGCGTGCTCCTTTCGGTTCGCTCTTAGGTAATATGTGAGGCTCCTCCTGAGGCTCTCCCTTTGTTCCCCCTCTTCCTCCGTGACGAGCCATCTGGGGTCCCTCGTGGGTCTTCGCGTTATTGTAGCATGGCTTCTATTGTGCTTCCTTCCTGGCAACCCTTCCCCACCCTCACTTTCTTCATCTCCCTGTAGGGTTGTCTCTGCTGTCGCCATGTTCTTCATCTGTGTATCACGCTCAGCACGTTTCCTTGCCGGTACCTCTTTTCGCCCTGCTGCCTCCGTCCTCTTGCCAGCCTCCTTGCAATCCGTTGTCTGTGTATTTTGTATTGGCTTTTGGCCCAGTCTTTTTCGTCCTCTCATATTACCTCTTGTCAGGACCGCGGTCATAACGCAAATTACGAGTATTACTTTATTCATCGCAACTTTATCGTGGGTACGGTCCGTCTTTTGCCAACTTTTCCCCTGTGAATTGTTTGCATTTCGCTCGTTACGCCACTTTGCACGCGCTCTGCCCTTCGTGTCATTTTCCTTGTTACGCGTTACACTTGTGTGTGGTCCTTTGCTCTCCTTACTGCATTTCCTAGCCTCGCCCCTTTCCCTACATTTCTGTGTACCCCCCTGGGGTCCCCCCTGCAAATGTTTCGCTCCGGGGTACATTTTTGAAAAACTTTGTTTTCTTTCGACTTGCATCCAGCACAATTCGCTTAATGTCCAATGTCGTCCGTCCACACTCATTTTCATGACCCTTTTGCATCTCGCTATTTGCAAGTATTGTGCAAAAAATTTCTGTCCGGTTTCGTCTTTGTGTGCTTCTATTCCCCTTTCATCCTGTAGGTACACCTTTTCAGTGTTAGTGTTTCTTCTCGTTTTCTCGTGTGTAGCCTCGCAGCTTATTTTAATCGGCTTCTCACTTTTCAGTGTGTCTCGTGAATTGTTATGGTGGTAATTATCCCCCATACACCTCATTTGTTTTCGTGTTTCTCGTTCCGTATCGTTTTCCTCGTTACGCGTTACATACGCTCTCAGCCTCCTCACTCCCACCTTACTGTAGTTTTGGGCTCCGTTTTCCTCAATAATTAGTTGTGCATGCCTTTTAAGTGTCCCTTCAAAATATTTGTCCATTTGGGTCGTTTTTGCGAAAGTTCGTTTTTTAACGTAGAGCTTCTGGAGCAATTCGCTAAATGCCCATTTTCGTCCGTTCACGCTCATTTTCATCCCACTTCTTTGTTTCACCATTTGTAGGTATTGTTTAAAATATTTCTGTCCAATTTTGCCGTTATGTGCCCCTGTTTCTCCCTTTTCCTGTAGGTATGTCCCCTCCGGGTTAGGGTTTCCTCTCATTCTCCCGTATATTGCCGTGTAATTTATTCCAATCGGCTCTTCATTCTTTATTGTACCTTGTGGGTCATTTTTATGTCCATTATTCTTTGTGCGCCCCCTTTGTTCACATGTTCCTCCTTCCTTATTGCCCCCTGTGTTACGCGTTACGTACGACTGCAGCCCTCTCGTAGCCTCCTTACTGCTTTTCTGAGCTCCGTTTTCCTCAATACTTGCTTGTGTACGTCCTTTAGGTGTCCCATTAAAATATCTGTCCATTCGGGTCGCTTTTACAGAAGTTCGTATTTTAACGTAGAGCACCTGGAGCAATTCGCTAAATGTCCAATGTCGTTCGTTCGTGCTTGTTTTCATCTCGCCTCCTCGTTTCAGCATTTGTAGGCACTGTGCAAAATATTTTAGCCCAATTTTGCCGCCATGTGCCCCTTTTCCTCCCTTTTCCTGTAGGTATGTCCCCTCCGGGTTAGGGTTTCCTCCCTTAATTTCGTATATTGCGGTGCAGTTCGCTTCAATCGGTTCCCTATTCTTTAGTGTACCTTGCATGTCATTTCCATGGCCATTGTTATCTGTGCACCTCCTTGGCTCGTGTGTTTCTCCTTCCGTATTGCCCCCCTTGTTACGCGTTACGTACAACTGAAACCCCCTCATAGCCTCCTTACTGCATTTCTGAGCTCCGTTTTCGTCAATACTTGTTTGTATACATCCTTTGGGTGTCCCCTCAAAATATCTGTCCATTTTGGTTGTTTTTACAAAAGTTCGTATTTTAACGTAGAGCTCCTGGAGCAATTCGCTAAATGTCCAATGTCGTCCGTTCATGCTCATTTTCACCTCACCTTCTCGTTTCACCATTTGTAGGCATTGTGCAAAAAATTTTGGTTCGGCTTTGCCGTCATGTGCCCATATTCCCCCCTTTTTCTGTAGGTATGTCCCCTTTGAGTTAGGGTTTCTTCTTATTTTCTCGTGTGTAGCCGAGCAGTTTGTTTTATTGCTGCAGTCCCTGTGAACCATGTGTTGCCAATTTATGTGTGTGTGACAAGCCTCCGTGTGCTTATCAGCCTTCTGGAAATATTTGCACCTACTTGCCTTTTGTTGTTCACTACTGGCTTGTGTGTTATCTCGCCACTGAGCCTTTTGTGAGCAAGCTTCATACACCTCTGTCAAATACTCAGCTAGTTGAGCTGCTATCTCCGGGGCTGGTATAGTTTCATACTTACTGAGTTTCTTATTTCTTTTACACTTGGTATCATTTTGACCTCTATTTATCTGTTGGCCTATGTGTATGGGGTATGTTATCCAGTCAGGATGTTTCCAGTTGGTGCTGGGATTTTTGTATGGGGTGGGTACACTGTATATTTCCATATAGCAAGTGTCATACCCTTGTGGCTGTGTGTGGACCATGCCAGCTTGTGTCGGTGCCCTTGGGATGTTCTCCTTTTCCCCCCTACTTGTGCATACAGGATGTGGCAGGATGCTCACTCTTTTCACCTTATGATTTTCTTCCCCTTCATAAAATATCAGGCAGTTACGGGTGATGCATATAATACATATTTTTTGATTGCTCTGTTGTTTGCATACTTCCACCCGTTTGGGATGGGCCCCGTACTGACTATTTCCCACACTATTTTCAGACATATGGCTCCAGTCGATCGCCGTACTGCTGGAAAATACTAGCAGGGATGATGGAGAGGGCTCGTGCTGATTCTCCGCTCTCTCCTTCTCGTGCTGTTTCCAGCGCCCTCTTTTCTTCAGTTGCTCAGCCTCTGATCTTTTTTCACCCCTTCTTTTCTCCCCTTCCTGCCTTCTTTGTCTCGCTTTCCTGATGTATCCCACCTTAACCCCGCTGCTCAGCGCCCGTTTTTCTCCCGTTGGTTCCCCCTCTTTCAGACAGTTGATTTTTTGAGTGGGGTGCTGTGTTTTACTCACCTTTCTTAGTCTCTTGAGGTTCTCGATTTGGCTGCTAACCGTATCCATATCGGTGTCCGTGTCGACACGCGTGTCTGATGCGGGAGTTCCCGCCGTACCCCTCTTACGCCTTCCAGTGCCAGTAGATGGCGGGGTCGGGGTCGGTGTTCCCGCGCTGCTGTTGAGCTTGATCAGGTTCTGAAGCATAGCCGTGGCCACCTTGTTCTGATTCTCCGCCAGCTCAAGATGTGCGTCTTGTCGCTTGAGCACGTTGCCAGTGAGGTCGATGATTTTGTTGACCCCTTTGTCCACGTTGTCGACTGACGCGTTCACCTTCTTCACGTTGTCGACCGTGTCCTTGAAGCCCTTCTCAACCTTGTCGCTGAGGACGTTGACCTGACGCCCAAGATCCTGTATGGCGCTCTCGGTGTCGCCCCCAAGTTCACCTCCACGACTGGCAGTCGCCGCCTTGACTGCCTCGGCGAAGGTGCCCAGTTTTGCTTCAAGTGCTTGTACAACAGTGTCGTCGCGCGTGATGCCCACGGGTCGCTGCTGACGCCCACGTCCACGCTTGCCGTTGCGGGAGTAGTCGGATGGCCTCAAATAGAAATACATACCTTTATGCTCAACAGTAACTTTGGCTTGCGACCCCTCTTGCGCTGTCAGCCACCTATAGGCTTCCTCGCTGGCGATGAAATAAAAGAGGCGTCCCTTATACAGCTGCCGAAGTCGCGCAAAAGAGGCCACGTCCTTCTTGTCCGTAGCCGGGTATGATGGCACTGCTAGGTGAGGTAGTAGATGTTCGTATTCACCCAACGCCGTATTGAACACTTCGTCCACCGCTCTTACCAGCGCCTCTGTGTCGAACTCGGGGTCGATGACTGAGCCCGTGTCCACCACCACCACTTCGGTCTCCGCCAGTTTGTCGACGTCCTTGATGAGGGCCACCCGTTGCACCTCGTAGTCGTTGATTCCAGGTATGCGTACCGTGCCGGTCTCGATTTTCTGTGCGGCCTCCTCGGAAACGGCCACCAACTTCAGCCAGTTTGCCGTGATGGAAGCTACTCGCTGCTGAAGTCGGTGTCCTTTTTGAGCCGATTCCAGACCCTCCACCTCAAGCAGGTTCTCCTCCAGGTCGGTGATGCTCTTACCTTTCAGCTCGTCACTCAATACGTGAAGCATTCTGCTCTCTGACCCACCTCTCGTCGCAACGTCATAGATGCGTACCCGCGGAAAGACTGGTTCATCCTGCGTGAAGAGGTCTCCCCCTATCGGGAAGCAGTTCACCGGGAGGAGTGGGAGGGTGGTCGCTAAAACCGTGGTGGCGTACTCGGTTTTGGTGAACTTGATGTCGAGCGCCGCCACCCTTCCAGAATGAAAACGCGGCCTCGGAGGTGACTGTCTGGAGATTATGTGCCTGTCTTGGTGTTCTCGATGAAGGCCTCGAAGGACCGCCTCCATGTGACCCAGGAACTCGATCGCTTGCTGGGGTGGCACTCGCATGGGCCCAACCGTAATGTGGAAGTCGTTAGCCAAAAATCCATTCTCGTCGAGGTTCTTGCCGTCTATCGTGGTGCAGTTTTTAAGGAGGCTGTAACGAATGTGGCCCGCCTCGTCCAGTGTCCCATGCGGCGTTTCCAGTGGGTACCCCTTCGCCCACTTGGTGTACGACAGCCGTACATCCTTCAATTCTTCGGAATAGAAGTTCTCGAGGGCCTTGGACTTGGTGGTCGTCAGGTCCCGTGCCTGTTCAAGCTTGACAGTTAGGTTACGTTGCTCCTCGAACTGTTCGCTCAGTGGCAACTGTAGCTTCGCGCCTTCGCCCCGTCGGTGAATGACGTCAACGTGGCGGGTTTCGTTGCCATGAACTCTTTGTGAATTTCGAGCATGACCCTCCTGTCCTCCATCTCTCGACTCCCCCCTTCCGCGCCTGGTGGTGCCATTCCACGCTGTTGCCTGTTGTGCTGCTGGGCGTTCTGCATCTTCCGTGACCGCTCGAGCTTCTTCCGGGTCTCCTTATTTTCACGTATTTCGTCTGGAAATAATTCCCGAACTTCTCGTTTTTTTCTGGGTGTGTAAAAAAAGTGAATCCCATCTCTGTTTTTCCTGCTTATGTGAGTTTTCGAGTGAATTTCGGGGTGCTTTCGCCTCTGCACTGCAGGAAAAGTGCCCCGTGCCGGCGGAAAATCGACAGCGTGGGCCCGTACCTTTCGCGCACCTGTCTTCTCTTCCTCTTCTTGTGTGTCGCTGGTCGTAGCTGTCGTAAGATATTTGAAAAATATCCCACAAAGAATCACTGGAACTAATTTTCTAACGACCGTTTTTTTGCCCCGCGGCCCGCTCCGGGGTGGCACGCCTGGACGGTTCATCGAAAAGTGGTGGCACAAATACTACCAAGATACATATATTTAAGTTACCTGAAGCTCAAGGCTTCAAGTTACTTGTGCGCGAAACACGCAATTTATTTCTAAGGCAGATGTTTTGGGTTTGGGTTTGGGTTCGAACCCAAACCCAAAGATGCCAAACAGCCGAGGGCTTCCCGTGCGTCATAGAGCACGAAACTTGGCACAAATACTGCCAAGATGAATATCCTTAAGTTACTTGAAGCTCAAAGCTTCAAGTTACTTGTACGCGAGACGCGCAATTTATTTCTAAGGCAGATGTTTTGGGTTTGGAACCAATGATATGCGACTGTTTGAAGTATGCTTCAAGGTATGACCTGAAACTTACGGGATATACTCATACACATTATTGATACGAATATATCTGACAAGTTTCTAGCGCTAGAACGCAAGAACACCCCTCGCCTGTCGTGAATTGGTCGACCCTATCTTGAACCGCATCAACTTAGCTTGCAGTCGCGACTGCAAACGAAGCTGATGCGGTTGCAGATGGGGTCGATCAAGAGCTCAAGAAAAAGGTATTCGCCTTGTGAATAAATATATCTTAGTTACGAACGTTGGAAAAAATTGTACTTCATGTAATGTGATTAAAATCACAAGGGGCTGTGCCTGCAGTAGCGCAACAAAGTTGGGCCCGAAGGAAAAAGTCTTTTTGCGGAAAGAGTCATTTGCAATAACTCGCATTTCCATACTTAACAACTCATGAACGGCACTGTTGACTGTGACCGTTTAGCGTTTGCGACTGTCAACTGACCAGGAATGCAATGCAAGGAGTACAGTAAGGCCAAGACCAAAGGGACACCGGACTTGGAGCTAGCAGACCGGCGGGTGCAAAGGACGAGGCAGATCATCGAGTACTACGATCCTGCCTATTACTTTATTGAGAATCCGGCCGGGGACGCTCTACGAGGACTGCACACACGAGAGGTGATGAAGGGTCTACCAGAACCCCTGGTCACTACCTACTGTAAGTATGGCACGCCTTACATGAAGCCTACCCACATTTGGACTAATGCTGTACTATCCGTACCATTATTGCGGTGTACCAGCAGTACGCCTTGTCCAGCAAGAGCTATCACCGGGAAACATGAAAACACTTCGCAAGAAAGTGTATCTGCTTCCGGCTCTCGAGGCATGGGTTCCGCGCAAGCGGTATACGCGATACCTCGCTCTCTTCCTCATCACCTGTTTTGTGAATTGAAGCTGGGAGATCGCATGAGTGAGGAAAGCGTGGCGGCCGTAGTGGACTTGATATCTGTGTTGACAGCCCAAGAAGATGAGGACGCTGAGTAGAGTATCGACTGGGCAGCTGGCGAGAGTAACGCTGAGTGTAGTGTCAGGGGGCGCACCTGCCCTAGCATCCACTGCGAAAGTGGGTGTTCCAGCCGAGGGAGCTGCGCGTGCCCCCGCACTCACGACATCAACCCAAGATACTGAGGCGCGAGTCTCGGGGCGTAATGGGAGCAGGAGACCCGTGGATTGGAAAAGTACCGAACTCCTAAACCGTCTGAGCGTTGGCAGCGTGATTCGGTAAGGGGGTTTCGGGAAAATCCAGCCGACGGCAGGGGACCCAGACCCAAGGACTGGGGGGCACGGACCCTAGAACCGATCGCCTGATGGCTAATAATAGTATGCTGCGAGTGTACCTCACGTGTAACCTCCATTCCGAAACACAAGCGCTAGCGAGGACGTAGGCGCGCCCAAAGGGGGGGGAGAGTTGTACTAGGGACAGTCTATGACACGAGTGACAATCGATGACACGAGTGACAGTCTAACGAGTGACGAGTGACAGCCTATGACACGAGTCATCAGCAATGACAGTCAGACTCTGAAGTAGCATCAGCAATCTGCACCCGAAACAGCATCAGCAATCTGCACCCACCGCAGATCAGACCATCGATTGGTCGACCAGAACTGGGAGATACAGAGAGCACCAGTAATCGACACGTCAGTACAATCCGAAGTTCCTCGGGCCTGTTCGGGTTTTGACATGTTGCTATTAAAAGAGCCGTGTAGGCTCTTTGGACGTTCTTAGTTTTTCTTAACAGTATAAAATATTAGCCATCGGAGCTTTTCCGTAAAACAACTTATATCGATATTTACATTTCACACAGTAGTGGAATCAGTGTATAATTCTTACACAACAGTGAGCCATAGCAGCTTACTCCGTGCTACGAACCTGTAGCACCCGTTTAATCGCCCAGCGACCGATCGTGACACGACGTGGAATTATATTGTAACATTTGAATGCAGTGTCGCGTGGTCGTGAAAAACGTGGGTGAGGGCAATTTTGATATCATCCTGTCCATGTCATGATATGCGATCATTTCGTGATGCCACGTCCCATGGAACTTTTGGAACCGTGACATTCATCGACCGCGGCCAGTTGCGATTCCATTCGTAATTTTTGAAATACTGTAACTCTGTAATGAAAATTTTAACTGTTGCTGTGTTTGGTATAATTTCAGTGGTATAATTTGTATCGATTAATATCCAAATGAGACATTGGTCATTCAAGCCGTGATTTCGATGAGAATCACGCCTTCGCCATACGTGAGCGTATCGGAATTTTACGTAGGAGTGCAACAAATGGGTTTGAAATCGACTTTGATTCCCGTCATAATTTTTTCATTAGTGTCACTTGAGCGATTAATTTCCGGTCTTGTGACACAGTGCGTATTCTATGAAAATGCTGCACCAGTATCAAGTAGCAGTACTTGTATAGATACGAGAATGTTCCGACAGTGTAATTAGGATGGCAGAAATCGGAGACGACATACCTTGAGTGGTATAATTCTACCGATTAAAATCCGAGTAAGACATCGGTCGTTCAATTCGTGATTCCGACAAAAATCTATACTGCATACAGTGACAATCCCGTGTCCCCTACTGTCCCATTTTACACCCGATGGCATGACGATGACGTGGCGAAGGGAAATCAAAATGTTTTCAACACTTTCAACGTCAACACACCACAGCGTTCGTTGAGTGCGACAAGAGAAATTTGAAATACAGGGCGCTCCTGCCGCGACTATTGCACAGAGAGTTTGCTTTTGCTTTTGCTGGTTTCATGCTAACCACTGTTGACTTTACTTTCCAGGTTGCTTATGTGAAACGAACTATTTTTATTGGGTTCTTCGTTACGGAGAATTTTGAGGCGTCTCGTTATGGCGACACCGTGCGTGATCTCGCAATTTTTTCCAACAATCTCGCTTGTTGAGAGTTATTAGAACCCGAATTCAGCAGTTTAGTTGCAGTGTTCAGTCGTGCACACTTAAGAGTTATTCTCGAGGAGTGTGGTATCGATGTTAGGAATTATTAGTCTTAGGCCTTCGGACACTTATCCGAACGGTTTTGGGTTTGGGGTGTGTGGGATCAGCGCGCGAATTTTTAAGCTCGTGTGGAACTAGCGAAGGTTACTGCATCGGTAAGTACCCAGTTTGTAAACGTTTTTTTGTAGCGTGGCCTTCGTGTGATGCGTCTTCTTAGACTTGGAGGTCGGCACCGCGGTGCCGACCTCACAGTGCGATATAATTGAATAGTTGAAATTTTGTTTGAGTTTATGCATGGCTTGGGGTGTGGGGGCTTTTTAGTTCTTGATTGTGTATTTTATGAACGTGTTTTATTGTATGTATGCACGCTCGCTTTGGTTTCTACGAACGTGAAATTTCGGGAGTCACTGAAGGACAATACCGTGGTTAGTCTCACAGAGGGGGTAGTGCGTAGCCGCTGGCACGCCTTGGGATGAAACCCAACCCTTTCGATTCAAGGTGCGTTCGCTTCAACTTATTTGTTATCATGGTTGTTTGTTTAAGCTTGTTTTTCTTTTCTCTTGGATGCTATTGAAGATCCACCAAAATGCAAACCGCCCAATGGCTCCTGGCGAGGAGGCGGTATAGAAATATCCGACGCTCCGATTCTGGTTACCACCCCGCTTGTCGGGCTCTGGTGGTGTGGAAACACCAGGAAACTGATAAGTGTTTTCACCACCTTCATTTGCCGTTTTTTTTGATGTTTTGTATACATCATGTGGTTGGATTGTAGGCCAAACCCTGGTCATCATGGTATAGGAGAATGATCAGGTGAGTACCCCTTTCTTTGTGTAGTAGCATCTTTTCTCTTTGGGATGATTTTTATTACATGCAATGCTTGAGTGAGCGAGGGTTGAGCGTCAAAGCCCATTTGGGCAGGGCATGCGTAGCCTTGGCACGCTTTGGGTTGGAACCCAACCCTGCCGATATAAGGTATGTTTCACCCCGCTTTGCTTTCACTAATTTTTATTTGATCCGATCGTTGACTTTTTTCGTGTTTTGTGTATGGCAGGTGGTGGCATTGTAGGCAAAAACCGTAGGCATCCTCGTGTAGACCTTGGAGTTCGAAGGTAACTAGGATTATTTTTCATCCTGTATTTGTGTTGCATTGTTTTGTTTAATCATATTTCATCTTTGAAAGAAAAGCACCCCGCTTTGCTTTCACTCATTTTTATTTGATCCGATCGTTGATTTTTTCGTGTTTTGTGTATGGCAGGTGGTGGCATTGTAGGCAATAATTGTAGGCATCCTCGTGTAGATTTTGGAGTTCGAAGGTAAATAGGATCATTTTTCACCATGTATTTGTTTTGCATTGTTTTGTTTGATTATATTTCATTTTTGAAAGAAAAGCATCATGCCCCCTTATGCCCTTTTAATTCACCTCAAATATTGCTAGCGTTTGCCCCTTAATACAACCCCTTTAATCAACTGTGTATACCCTTTATTGCACTTAGAAAACGGCTGTTTTTTACCCTTTCATTCGCCCCAGAAACGGGTAGTTTATACCCCTTATTTCATTTAGAAGAAGGCAGTTTTTGCCCCCTTTTTCACCCCCAAAAACTGGCAATTTATGCCTTTATTAACGTGTTTCTTTTTAAATAATGCAAGGGCGCCCCTCGCTTAAACATAAACGCCGAAATAATGACTTCCCCCCTTATTTCAACCCCGAAAACCTATAGGTTTGTTCGTTTTTTTAACGTTAAAAACGGCAGTTTTTTACCCTTCTTTAACCCTCATACGCCGGCAGTTTTTGCCCTTTATTTCACCCGAAATAATGACACGTTTCCCCCTTATTTCAACCCCCTAAACTAGTAGTTTACGTTCGTTTTTTCACCTTGAGTCCCCCTCCCTTCTCTCACCCTCATAACCTGTTAGTTTCCCCCAATTATTTATTTACTGCTTGTGAGGAGTGTGACGCACCTATCACTGAAAAGTTTAAAGGTCCCTCGACGCCTCCGTGGTTGAGTGCTCGAGGGTTGAGATCGATGCCTTTTAACGGAACGATCGAAACAAAACTGTGTGGTGGGTGCTTGCTCTTCTTGCTTTACTATTTTTGACACGACACGAGTCAAGGTCCCTCGATGCTTAGCGTTCCACGACGTGGTCGTGGGGTGTATTAAGTTCGAGGGTTGAGATTGCACCCACCACGTGGTTGGTGACGGAGCAGTCGAACCTAGCACGTGGCGAAGTCGATAAAAAAAACTCGTAAAATATCAAGTTTGCCATAAGCATGCATACAGTCCCTCGATGCTCAAGATATACTCACGAGTGTATCTCCTGAACTCGAGGGTTGAGATCGATGCATTTTAACGGAACGATCGAACTGTATTATGCTCAAACTTTGGTAACAGTCATCTATAAATTCATAAACCGACACCCCCAAGGCCAACGCCCCCTAGGCCGAGGCCAGCGCCCCGTAGTTTATGTAGTTTATGTTCATTTTTTCAGCTTGAACATAGCAGTCCCCCTCCCTTCTCTCACCCTCATAACCTGTTAGTTTCCCCCAATTATTTATTTACTGCTTGTGAGGAGTGTGACGCACCCATCACTGAAAAGTTTAAAGGTCCCTCGACGCCTCCGTGGTTGAGTGCTCGAGGGTTGAGATCGATGCCTTTTAACGGAACGATCGAACCAAAACTTTGTGGTGGGTGCTTGCTCTTCTTGCTTTACTATTTTTGACACGACACGAGTCAAGGTCCCTCGATGCTTAGCGTTCCACGACGTGGTCGTGGGGTGTATTACGTTCGAGGGTTGAGATTGCACCCACCACGTGGTTGGTGACGGAGCAGTCGAACCTAGCACGTGGCGAAGTCGATAAAAAACTCGTAAAATGTTGAGTTTACCATAAGCATACATACAGTCCCTCGACGATCAAGATACACTCACGAGTGTATCTCCTGAACTCGAGGGTTGAGATCGATGCATTTTAACGGAACGATCTCATGTATTATGCTCAAGCTTAGGTAACAGTCATCTCATCCAGCCCCCCCGGCCAACGCCCCCCCGCCGGCCCCCCGGCCGCCCCCCGACCACTGCGCCCAAGGCCAAGGCTGCCCCCGAGGCCGGCCCCCCGGCCGCCCCCACGACAACGCCCCGTGCCAACGCCCCTCAAGCCAACGCCCCACATGCTACCGCCCCCAAGGCCAAGGGCCCCGAGGCCAACGCCCCCAAGGCCCACGCCCCCAAGGCCAAGCCCCCAAGACCACGTCCCCAAAAGCCAAGGCCCCCAAGGCCAAGGCCCCCAAGGCCCCCAAGGCCGAGGCCCCCGAGGCCAAGGCCCCCAAGGCCAGTGCCCCCGAGGGCAATGTTCTCGAGGCCAAGGCCCCCGAGGCCAGCGCCGCCGAGGCCACAACGCGCCCCCGAGGCCACAACGCGCCCCCGAGGCCACAGCGCGCCCCCGAGGCCACAGCGCGCCCCCGAGGCCACGACGCGCCCCCGAGGCCGCCGCGCCCCCGAGGCCACAGCGCGCCCCCGAGGCCACAGCGCCCCCTCTCTCAGGCTCAAAGGCCCAAAGCCCCCCCCCAATGATTTACAAGGTAATATTTTTGAAATTTAACGTCCTATAACACTCTAAAAGAATTGTGGTTCACCCACCCACTAGCGTGCGCCTCGAGCACGCTCACCCACTCACCAGCGTGCCTAGGCTAAACTTATGCCAACATTTTGCTCGAGTGAATTTATGACTAACAAAGTACGGAAGAATTAGTCATTAGTAACCTTTTGTGTGTGTGTGTGTGTGTGTGTGTGGTTTTTGTCCTTCAGGAGAAGTTCAAGTTATTGTGTACTACAATAGAATAGCCCTTGACTTCCGATGGTCCTTGCACGGACGCGATGGTGCACTTTTGCGACGAGTCCCTAGAGACCTATATCAACACGATGGCTACCGACGACATACATACTAGTTGTGCTAGCTCTCACGCATGACACGTGCCCTGAACTGAATATGGTATATAGTACAACAGTGTAGTGTCATTCGAGTTGAGGCTTCAAGCAATTTTAAAAGGAAACAATAGAGACTTGTATACACAATTTGTACCTTAAGTGTAATTGCCAACGTTGTGAAACTTTGGTGGTTCTTGTGTAGTAGTTTTCCAGTGTAGAACTTCATTGTAACTTTACCGATTGTGAACATCACTTGCGATCTTTACCCGATTTGGTAACTTCTGTGTAACTTTACCGATTACATAACTTAGTGTAACTTCTCTGATTGTGCAACCTCCCTGTAACTTTACCGATTGTGTAAACCACTTGCAATATTTACCCGATTTGGAAACATCCGTGTAACTTTACCGATTACATAACGGAATTGTATTTCGGGAGGAATAGAATTTCCTCGTTTTCGGGAATAAGTCCATAATGGCTATTCGGGGAATAGATTTTCGACATGTGACATTCCCGGAAAGCTCGATGCTCGATTACTTGAATTTTTTCGATTACTTGATTTTGATGCGGCGATTTCTGGCGAAGTCCTAACTCGCGTGTTCAACGTGTGACATCATGAGTCGCAAACGCTGAATGTCTCAGTGAACAGAGCCGTTCGTAAGTTATTAAGTATGGAAAAATAGGTGATCGCTTGCCCGCCCCAACTTTGTTGCGCTACTGCAGGCACACACCCTTGTGATTTTGATCACATTACATGAAGTACAATTTTTTTCAACATTCGTAACGAGTATATATTTATTTACAAGGAAAATACCTTTCTTTTGAGCTCTTGAACGACCCCATCCGCAACCGCATCAGCTTCGTTTGCAGTCGCGACTGCAAGCTAAGTTGATGCGGTTTAAATGTGGTCGACCCCCATGGGATGAAAGCTTGGCAGTCGAGGGGTTTTCTTGCGTTTCAGCGCACAAAACTTGACACTGATATTATCGATAGTAATATCAGTTCACCCTCTTATGCGCAAGCACTTTCATTAAGTATACTCGAAACAAGCGCATCTTAGCATTGAGCTTTTTGGGTTTGGGTTTTAATGTACCCACACCCAAAAATACCAAACAGTCAGGGCCTTTCCGTGCGTTCTAGCGCACGAAACTCAGCAAGGCCCTTCTCAAGTGCCCGCAAAGCAAAGTCAGGACGATAGGCAGAGCATGCTACATGCACAGGCCTCTTACCCTCAAGGATGCGGACAGGCGACCTAGGTCAATTACAGAATGGGAGAAGGATTGCGTCATAGACTCCGCGCCATGGATGAACCATGAACTACCGGTCATGCAAGCACTGCCAGGCGGCCACCTGGAAAACCACACAGAGGAGATAATTGACCGGTGGATGGAAGACAGGAAAAAAGAAGGGGAGCACAGAGGAGGGGACAGGGGGCCGAGGCCAACAACTATGGACGTACTAAGAGCTAACACCACATGGAGTAGGGAGGAAATAAACAGAGACGCCCTAAGAAGATGGGCACTACAATTTACGGGCCCAGACACAACGGAAGAGGACATAAACGGGGACCAATGGCTGCAGTGGGAAAGGGGTGAAATGGAGAAAGCAGAACCACCACCAGAAAGCAGGTGGGACAACCAAGGAAAAGGATACCCAGAGCCCCACAGGAAGCATAACAGAAACAATATGGTCTACACAGATGGAAGCCAAAGAAAAGTCAAAAAGGAAAACGGGGAAGTCGAGGAAGTAACGGCGGCAGGAGTCTGGGACCCAAGAGGGGAACGGGCAATGAACCACATGCAAAGATGGGTCGGACGCTGCCAAACTGTTAACAGGGCGGAGCTCACTGCCATATATATGGCACTGACACTAGACTCAAACTCGGGAGAAGAAAAAGTCAGCATATGCACGGATAGTCTAACCTCCCTCTACCAAATACAAAACATGAAAAGAAGGCCGCACACGCTGGAAAGGCATGTACACAGGGACATACTGTGGAAAATAATGAAACAAATACAAATGCTAAATAAGGAAGGAACAAAAGTGGCCCTATATAAGGTCAAAGCGCATGTGGGAATACATGGGAATGAAATGGCGGACGAGGTGGCAAAAAGGGCCTGTGAAGAAGGGGAATACGGCCTTAACCACGACAACACGGATACAGTGATGCTACTGGCAATATGCGAGACCACAGGTAGACAACTGGAAGGACACCAAGCAATACTCAACCACGTAACAAAAAAGGTGAGGGAGGCAAAAATGACGGGAAAAACAAACATAATACAAAGACTAAAAAGGAAACTAGAAACCGGGCCAGAAGAATGGGAGACCAAAAGACAACGCATTGAGAGGACGGAGGCAGAATACGCACAAAAAAACCGGGAGCCTACTGAAATAGAAACAGCCTGGGCAGACACCTGGCCCGACGAACCAGAATGGCAACAGGAGCAGGAAGAGGAATTGGAACTGCAGAGGATGGAACGACAAGAGGAGGAGGCATTAATACAGGAGCAGCAAGTACAAACAGCACAACAAGCTAAACAAAAGAGGGGGCAAGGGCGAGAGAGCACACGGGAGGTAGAATTGAATAAGGAAGAGGCATGGAAGACAAGAACAATACAGAAAGAGGAGGCATTAGAACAGGGAGAAAGACAAAAACGAAGAAGAACCCAAAGCCAGGCAGAATTCGACCAACCAGCCCTACGGGAAGCTGAAGGGCCGAGGGAAGCCCAAGGAGAAACTGCACAAGGGTCAACTCAGAAACTGAAGCTACCGGAAACACAGAATATGGACATGACAACACAGCAGGACACCGCAGCCGAGCTCAGAGAAATGGCCCAACAACAGGAGGAAGCACAGGAAGAATGGAGAGCACTCCAGGAAATGGTACAGGACCAGGAAGCAGCGCAAAAGGAAGTACACCAAGTGAAGGAATGGAGGAGGGCCTCGATGGAAAAAATACTGACAGCAACACGAGAAAAGCCAGAAAAATACATGCAGCACCTGAAAGGTGATAAAGCCATGCATAAGCTCTCCAATGCATACTGGAAGAAGGGAACAGAATACCTAAACGAGCATGACGTGACAGTCCTGCTAAGATGCCGGGCGAACAAACTACCAGCAGGACCATACAAAAAGCAGCAAGGAGGGAGAAGGCCGCAAAAATGCAAATGCTGCGGGATGCCCAGACAAGTAAACGCGGGAGGATTCATACGCACAGCCCATGTGCTGGGAGGATGCACAGAGAGGGAGATAAAGAACATGGTAATAAGCAGGTCGGATGAGACCACCAAAATGATAGCAAAAGCAATTAGCAAAGGCAGGAAAGGAGGATGCGTAATAAGAACCCATGCGGGGAAAAAAGGGAAAGGAATGAACAACGGAAGGCCAATAGAAGACTTCCTCCTCACGAGGGGGCAATGCAGACTGGACGGACGAAACACACCGGCACCAGAGCACGGAAAGGACACCATACCACACTACGTGGACATAGTAATGCTTGAGGGAACTGAAAAGGGGAATGAGCAGCCTGGGTACACACACCAAAAGGCAATGACGGAAGCGGGCCACATACACCTGATAGAGGTAACATACACAGACGAAATGAGTTGGGAGGAAGCACTAAAGACGAAGTACACAAAATACACACCGCTGGTAAAGCTACTGGAATTATATGGCTACAAGGTAACGCTACACGTGATGGTATTCGGCAACACGGGAACGATATACGAACACACGGAGAAAATACTGACCAAACATTTAGGATTCGATAAACAAGAAGCTCTACACCTACTCAGGAAAATACACGACCTAGCGACAGGATATGCAGTAAGCCTAAACAGACTATATAGAACAAAAGTAGACAAGGAACCAGACTAAGGGACAAAGAAGAAAGAGTCAAGGGGACTCACAAAGCCCCACACCCCGTCCAAGGGTGTCTCTTTTTCTTTTTCTTTTTCACAAGGGTGTGTGCCTGCAGTAGCGCAACAAAGTTGGGGCGGGCAAGCGATTACCTATTTTTCCATACTTAATAACTTACGAACGGCTCTGTTCACTGAGACATTCAGCGTTTGCGACTCATGATGTCACACGGGTGTCTAGGACTTCGCCAGAAATCGCCGCATCGAAATCAAGTAATCGAAAAAATTCAACGGTAATCGAGCATCGAGCTTTCTGGGAATGTCACATGTCGAAAGTCTATTCCGCGAATAGCCATTAGCTCTACTGTAAGGACTTATTCCCGAAAACGAGGAATTTCTATTCCTGAATAAGTATTTTCCCTTACATAATTTAGTATAACTTTTCCGATTGTGCAACTTCCCCGTAACTTTACCGATTGTGAAAACCACTTGCGATATCTATCCGATTTGGCAACTTCCGTGGAAACTTTCCAATTGGGTATTACCCCTGTTAATTTTGTAACCACGATATTCCCCGTAAATGTTCTGCACGTGCAAATCACTTGCGGTTAATTTCCGATTGTGTCCACATCGTGAAAATTATCGACATAGTTACTCGTGTCACTTTTCCAGATGATTGTTCTATTGATTCCGCACCGCAGTTGTAGCATTGGCAACAGATGCATCAGGATGAATGCACCCGTATTTTGCTGTAGCACACTCATGCATCTGGGTGAATGCAGCAACAATGAGTTGCAACACTGGCCATTCATAACACAGGGTGAATGCACCAACACTGCCGTGCCGCACCGGCCACTCATTCACCAGGATGGATGCACCAATATTTTGTTGCAGCACTCTCATGCATCTGGGTGAATGCTTTCCAGCCAACGCCCGTTACATTTTTGTGAGGCTGCTCCTGTGAAAGTTTTAGCAGCCTTCGTATTGACGTTGCTTATTGTGTTCTATCGCGCGAGAGTTTTGCGGGGAGTCGAGCATCCGTAACAAGCGCACACAGTATCACTGGGCTATTTGCCGGGTTTGTGTAGGGATGTCTGCGAAGCGCTTATTTTTCTCAGCTGCAGTCCACAACGAGGTGCCCCAATCAGGATTTTCTCACAAACGTACGGCACGCCCGTCTTGCTGTGCACCATTTTCAGGGAGAACGGCACATTGTTGTGACATTAGCTCAAGAAAGAGCGCTGGAAACCTTTTCCAGAGGTCTCAGTTCGATTCTGAGTTGTCACCCACTTCCACGGTGAGGCCGTTCAGGAAATATCGCTGGCAGGTACGTTCGCGGAGCCGTAAGCACTTTCTGCAGTACCTTTGAGCGTCAGTGACTGCTTTCGAGTCCGCTGCAGGTCCTTCTTCGGAAGCCATCTTTTCGGTGATACTAGCTCAAAAGAGCGCCGGTTTTTACATTCGGAGGTCTTAGTGTGACTCTGAGATATTACTTCCACGCTTTACGAGTACGCCTATCTTCTAGCTTAGGGCTTTCTCTCGCCTGTCTTGCAAGGGTGCTCTGCTGCATCCCAGCTGGGTTCGTGAGCGCAGGCGTTTCCGTTGCGGATCATAGACGCATCCTTTTTTGTGATATTAGCTCAATTCAGAGCGCTGGACACTCAGTCCGGAGGTCTCAGTTCGAGTCTGAGATATCACTTGCACCCCTGGTTGTGTAGTCGGTATAGGCTGTAGTGGCTGCAGTGTCCCAGGTTCAAATCCCGACAGCCCCAAGTTCGAGTACATGTTCTCGGTTTGCAAACTGAGAACATGTACTCGAATCTCGATCAGGGAAGATATCTTCCGTTGAGCTGGTACGGCCCCAAATCAAAAATTCTTTCGGCCCGTCTTCGGCCCGCCCGGTCCGAACTACAAAATGCCCGCCGCAGGCGCGAAAATTTTAATCTTAAGTATGGGAAAATGCAAAAATCGCAAAATTTTCATCAAATTTTTAGAAATTTGCGCCAAATTGGTTCGGCCCCAAAGCAATTTCTCTTTCGGTCCCTCTTCGGCCCGGGCCTCATTTTGGCGACTCAGTTCGGCCCGGGGCCGGCCAATCGGGGTAAGATATCTTCCCTGATCTCGATAGAAAGCATTCAATATTCCCCGGGCACGAATAACGCTGCCTGGTGTTCCACTCGAGCAACCTTTTATGGGATCCCTCCTAACGCGGCACGGCACAGCATCTGTGTACCTGTAACATGAACATATCAGGTGTGCTTACAATCATAAGAGGGGCTGCAGTCCGACCGATGAGAACACGGTCAGTTCAGGTTAAAAACCTGACAGCCCCGGCGCTCGGGTACACGCTCTCGGGCACGAAGTCATGTACCCGAGCCTCGCCTTAAAAGTATTAAGGCCAAGCACTTGCCCCACATATAGCATTGTATGATGTGCCGTTTATTCCTTTATATGAACGGTGTTTCGCAAAGAGTGGGCACTGCACCGCGCGACCCGTGCCTGCAGCACAAGCTGCCGGGCTTGAGATCCCGTTTGAGTCCCGTGTGACACAGCACACCACGATCGGAGCTTGCACGACTTGTGCCTCAGCGCTGGAACGCCGAGATTTTAAGAGGGGTTGAAATCTGGTTGGCAATACCCAGTCAGCTCAGGTTCAAAACCTGACAGCCCCATACGCCCAAGCACGTGTTCTCACCTGATAGGCAGGTGAGAACATATGCTCGGGCCGCACCCTAACCATTTAAGTGATATGGTCGGCCGACCCATCTTCCCCTCGGTGTATGATGAGTCAAAACAAATGAAATCTGTTTTCATGCACATGATAATATCGCAATATTGTTATCATAGATATTACGTCAAATGTATTTATAATTCTGAACCCTCAGCATCAGCATATCCTGAACTGATGCGTAGTGTATTTCATATTACGCGAAAACTGCGGAAGGCAGTTTGGGTTTCACTATAAAATCGATATCTCGGGATGCACGACCATCCATCAGGCATATGATGGCTCCCTGAGCTCATAACACATATATCTATCATTTAAAATGCTCCATCTCGACCGGAACCGAAAATATGTAGGGTATTTCATATCACGCGGAAGCCATTGTGAGCTGCATTATAAAATCGCTATCTATGGATGCACCGCGATGCATCATGCATATGATGGCTTCCTGAGCTCATAGCACATATATCTATCATTTGGAATGCTCAGCATCAGCCCATCTCGACCGGAACCGAAAATATGTAGGGTATTTCATATCACGCGAAACTGCGGAAGCCAATGCGAGTTTCTTTATAAAATCGATATCTATTGATACACGACCATCCATCAGGCATATGATGGCTTCCTGAGCTCATAGCACATATATCTATCATTTGGAATGCTCAGCATCAGCCCATCTCGACCGGAACCGAAAATATGTAGGGTATTTCATATCACGCGAAACTGCGGAAGCCATTGTGAGCTACACCATAAAATCGATATCTCGGGATGCACCGCGATGCATCATGCATATGATGGCTTCCTGAGCTCATAACACATATATCTATCATTTAGGATGCTCCGCATCAGGTCATCTCGACCGGAACCGAAAATATGTAGGGTATTTCCCCGATTACGCGAAACTGCGGAAGGCATTGTGGGTTTCACCATAAAATCGATATTTATTGATGCACTGCGATGCATTATGCAAATGATGGCTTCCTAAGCTCATAATACATATGTCTATCATTTAGAATGCTCCGCATCAGCCCATCTCGACCGGAACCGAAAATGTGTAGGGTATTTCATATCACGCGGAAGCCATTGTGAGCTACACCATGAAATCGATATCACGGGATGCACCGCGATGCATCATGAATAGGATGGCTTCCTGAGCTCATAACACATATATCTGTCATTTAAAATGCTCAGCATCAGCCCATCTCGACCGGAACCGAAAATATGTAGGGTATTTAATATCACGCGGAAGCCATTGTGAGCTACACTATAAAATTCAATATCTCGGGATGCACCGTGATGCATCGTGCATATGATGGCTTCCTATGCTCATAACACATAAGTCTATCATTTGGAATGCTCAGCATCAGCCCATCTCGACCGGAACCGAAAATATGTAGGGTATTTCATATCACGCGAAACTGCGGAAGCCATTGTGAGCTACACTATAAAATCGATATCTCGGGATGCACCGCGATGCATCGTGCATATGATGGCTTCCTGAGCTCATAACACATAAGTCTATCATTTGGAATGCTCAGCATCAGCCCATCTCGACCGGAACCGAAAATATGTAGGGTATTTCATATCACGCTGCGGAAGCCATTGTGAGCTACACTATAAAATCGATATCTCGGAATGCACCGCGATGCATCGTGCATATGATGGCTTCCTGAGCTCATAACACATATGTATCATTTGGAATGCTCAGCATCAGCCCATCTCGACCGGAACCGAAAATATGTAGGGTATTTCATATCACGCGAAACTGCGGAAGCCATTGTGAGCTACACTATTAAATCGATATCTCGGGATGCACCGTGATGCATCGTGCATATGATGGCTTCCTGAGCTCATAACACATAAGTCTATCATTTGGAATGCTCAGCACTAGCCCATCTCGACCGGAACCGAAAATGTGTAGGGTATTTCATATCACGCGAAACTGCAGAAGCCATTGTGAGCTACACCATAAAATTGATATCTCGGGATGCACCGCGATGCATCATGCAAATGATGGCTTCCTGAGCTCATAATACATATGTCTATCATTTAGAATGCTCCGCATCAGCCCATCTCGACCGGAACCGAAAATCCGTAGGGTCTTTCGTATCATGCGAAACTGCGGAAGTCGTTGTGAGCTACACCATGAAATCGATATCACGGGATGCACCGTGATACATCATGCATACGATGCTTTTCTGAGTTGATAACACACACACACACCTACACATATATATATCATTCTCAGCAAACGGAACAACGCCCTTATGCCGAAATGGAAATTCTCAAGCGGGCATTTGATATCACGCTAAATACAATGGGCAGCCTATCGCTGAGGCTGAGGCGTCGAGGCTATTCAATGTTCCAGAAATATAGTGTAGAATGAGCATTCTCAGCGTGCTCAATGGAAATCGATATGGAAAATACTTTCTCAAGGTCTCAAACATATTGTTGATTGTCGTATACTATACCTCCCATTATTAGGGTATCCTTTCTGAAACTTTGACAACTGATACATTATTGATATCGGGAGAACCCGCCGTGTTAGCAAAACAGAACAGTGGAAGTCAAATAACTTAGTAAAATTAATCTTGTAACAAGATATCAAGGAGGGCCCCTTGGCGCACTAAGGTGACTACTTTACCGGTAATGCGAATATGGGGTGTGGTAATACCGGGTAATTTACCGGTAATACTTTAGGCGGTAATACCAAAGTAATACCGCCAGCAAGGAATAACCTAAAAGTTGCATCGGGGCTCGGAATCTTTTTTTTTTGTGGCTATGGGTCGGGGTTGATCATTACAATTGTGTGGGCGCATCACATGGCGTATGCTACGCCATGCGAGTATATTATCAATCGACATTCTTTTTCCAGAAGTACAGACAGGATGATTATTTTCTTAAGTATCTACTATTTTATTTTTCGCATTCGATTGTCCAATTTTACTTATTTCCTTATATATATACGTTTCTAGCCATATGTATGCACGTCTACACGACCCCGCTATATGGTGTATGTATAGGATGCCGATATGCATGTTTGGGGCTGTATCTGCAAAGTGGCGGGTCATTTACCATTTTGATCATATCTCACGCCCTACTTATCCATTCGAGCCGTAATATTCCTCCCCCTCGTCAGGAGCATCACACGACGCCATACCAGATTACTGATGTAGATTTAAGATTAAACCATTAAAGAGAAGAGAGTTGTGCTCTCGCGTCGGGGCAGGAAAGTGAAAAGTGAACTTTCGTCCGTGACAGTTTCCGTCGAGGTTATCGATTTGTCTTTTCCGGAAAACCCGAAAGTATCCAGCGTCGCCCAATCGGAGATCACAGACTGGGAAAAATTGGTAAATTTTAGTGGTAATTGGTAAATTACCATGGTAATACCGCCTTACCGTGGTAGTTTACCGGTATGTAAAGTAAGGCGATACGGGGGGTTGGTATTACCAGGTAAATTACCGGTAATACTCTTACCGGTAATTTACCAAAAACATTACCTAGTCACCTTATGGCGCACATCCTTCAAACCGAGTTGTTTTCTTGAGTGTGCAGCTGGACTGCGTCTCGCTCACGTTCTGGTTGTGATTCGCATATATATGTATACATATATATATAAGTACACTTATCCATACCCTGTCGTAGAATGTATATTACACCCATATATCAAAACGTTCCATGGATATGCATAAATTGTGACTTCTACAATTATGCCGCATTTGATAAGCTAACGTACACAAGGAATGGCATGTTAGTTGTTTATACGAAGTGGACTCTTCGTCGTGTCTGTTGATAGTAGTTGCGATCGCACCAACTTGCAACTGTTGATCCCAACCGCAAGGGAAGGGGTAGAGACACATACTCGTGAAGGTATCGAGCAGATAGAAGATCGGATGTGCCCCAACACAGAAATCTTGCAGCAGCAATGCAAATTCGCGGAGGCTCAAGCACATGAAGCACACACGTATAATCTAAAATGTTTGCTATACACATATACATATACAATTACTCTGTTACATATTCTATTACTGATACATTTCTAAAAAACTAACCGTCGATGCCCTTTCTTGGCTGGTGGTGGTGGGGCTGGTGACAGCAACGCCGCACGAATGAGGCGGCATCCTCGCTCCAGTTGTCTTCTGGCCGCTATCTTATCCCCTGTCACTTTGTTGGCAACAGTCAGCGATGGGGGGGAGCACGATATTTGGAAGCAACCTCAAATGGGTCTCTGCATGTTACTGCCCGCTTTTGAAGAAGTTGGTTTGCCAGAGAGCCATATTTGGTCGGTCCCCGCTGAATCTGCGGGGGGCGCGAGACCGGAATCTCGACAGCGGGCAAGCCAGGGCAGCAGCTCTCTCCCTCGCCCTCGGAACATTCAGGAATACAATCAGGCACTGTTTCAACAGGCACAGGCACTGCTTCGTCAGGCAAGGCGACATGAGTGTCGTTCTGACGCTCGTATCTTCTATACTGCCTCTTTCGTTGCCTCCGAGCATTCGAATTTCCCCCCCGCTTTCCCATTCCTGCGCACGCCCACAACGCAACACGAGGGACACAGGCTCACACCACTGGGCACACCAGGTTTATGCACCACGCATGCAAGCAGGTTTCTCGTAAGACGTTGACTGTGCTAAGACGCCCGCGAGCGGAGGCCACGGGCCAACCAGCATCGAAAGAGCGTGAAAACGAACCCCCGAGACCCAATAGACACATGCGCTCGTGGTAGCACTCCCTCGAGCGGAGGCCACGGGCCAACCAGCATCGAGAGATAGAGTGTAAGAACGGACGTGTTGGGAAACTGTGATAGGACTCCCTCGAGCGGAGGCCACAGGCCAACCAGCATCGAGAGACCGTGAGGACAGACGTGTTGGGAAACTATGATAAGACTCCCTTGAGCGGAGGCCACAGGCCAACCAGCATCGAGAGACCGTGAGGACAGAAGGTTGGGAAAGTGTGATAGGACTGCCTCGAGCGGAGGCCACAAGCCAACCAGCATCGAGAGACCGTGAGAACAGAAGTGTTGGGAAACTGTGATAGGACTCCCTCGAGCGGAGGCCACAGGCCAACCAGCATCGAGAGAGTGTGAACATCCCAAGACCAAGACGCATGCGCTTGTGATTAATATGTAGGACTCCCTCGAGCGGAAGCCACAGGCCAACCAGCATCGAGAGAGTCGGTGTGAGAACAGACGTGTTGAGAAAATGCGGTAGGACTCCCTCGAGCGGAGGCCACAGGCCAACCAGCATCGAGAGAACAGCCGTGTTTGAAAACTGCGATAGGACTCTCTCAAGCGGAGGCCACAGGCCAACCAGCATCGAGAGAGTGTGCGTGAGAAGTCTAGCCCACCTTGTAATATGCAGGGTGCTGCGCTCACGCACGAGTGATGCCACGGAAATTTTAAACACTTCTGTCGTGTGCAACACGAAGTTCAAATTCATCGGGCGCCAGGAACGACGGAAGGAAGGTTCACGCTACGATTTCCACCTAATTGATCTCAGGGTTCGCGATTTATCATTTTTATCTTATTTGTAATCGTCCTTTTTCTACATCTCTCCTGAACAATTCCACCTCATCGAAAAGCTATCTTCCGTTACAACAAAGATCTTTCCATCGAAATTCGATATTCCTCGGCGGGCCAACCGGGTCCAGTCGACATGGTTCGTTTCAGATCAGAAAATTATATTCGCGACTGAGTTGGCCAAACGTCGGCGTGTCGAATGAAGGATGTCATTGATCATAACGTGCAAGTGTCAAACCAAGGAGTAACACGGCGATATTTGTCGGGGCGTGAGGTGCTCACAGAGCTTCGGGAGCACGCAAGGACACGATTTATATACCGGGTCTCCGGACCCCGAGGTCCGGAAGCAAAGCACTACAGAGCACAAGCTGTTTATACGACGATGGTTCCCATTTATATCGGGGGTAGTCGTAGTCATGCGGAGCGGCAGCAGCCGACGGGGGCCATGCGGTGAGGGGCGGCGGAGCACTTGGGGGAGGGGGGACATTAGGTGGAGCCCGCCCCGGCACGAACGCCGCGGTGCATGAGTAAATGCAAATGCCGTCGCTGTCCATGTGTCCCGTGGTGACGCCCCAGAGACGGAAGCAGGTAATGCACGGCATGCCCGTGCCCTCCCACACGAGATAACGGCCGCCAGCCTCCTGCCGCTTCCATTCTTCACCCACGGGTGGGGCGAACCGCCGCTTGCCAAAGGCCATGGCCGCACCGGCTGGCGGTTTGCCGCCACCACCTCGCCCGGCACCACCAGATGTCGGAGGGGTCGGCGCGGTGGGACGGGCCAAGGGGGGCTCATCCCGGAATACCTTACCGAGGCGAAGGGCGAGGGAGGCGAAGGTGAAAGGCCGCCCGTCGTTGATGTCGCGGATCACCACCAGATACAGCGGGGTGACGTACGGGGAGCCGGTCGCGGAAGAGCGGAGGACGGTGTCGAGGTCCGCCACCATGTCGCGGTCACCATAGCCAGGGTGCAGCTTGCGGTGCTTGTCCGCCAGCGTGCGGAAAACAGCAAGCTGCGGGGCGGGGTCGACGGTCTCGTCGATGACAACAGCACGAAGGCGAACCCAGAAGCGATGGGCATCGGGGTCACCAATCCCTTCCACGTGGTACCGAAGACGCTGCAAGGCGCAACGCCCATCGTGGGGGTGCACTCGAGCGGACTCTTCGTACAGGGAGAGGGCAGTGCCGCGAAGGATCGTGGGGAGAACGACGTAGAGGAGCATGTTCAGGGTTACTGTATTAGGTGATACTCGTCGTACAGTACTCGAAGTCGAGGTCGAGGAGCTTGGTGAATTCGTCACGGGCGATGGGGCCGAAGACGTGGGACATGTTGGCGAGTAGAATGGTAAGGTCCGACTCAGCCTCGGGTCCTTCCAGAGTGATACCGACGGTGGACTTGAAGCCATGCGTGTCCCCGCAAGAGCTTAGCCAACTCCTCGCCGTAGGCAAAGGCGTAGTCCAATTTGTCGGCGAACTCCGTACGTTGGGAGGCACGAACGGGGGTGGAGACCCACACAGAGGCGTCAGCGTGGAACTCCGCGGATGTGGCTGCCCGAGACGCAGGCGTAGGGCGCTGACGTAGGGAGGACATTCGCACAATGGGGTCCGACTGATTGTCCCTAGCGGGACTACCAGGCGGGGTAGCGCCGGGGGAAGTCTCCCCAGCACCCCGGGATGCACGAAGGCGGCTGCCGAGCGAAGGGCGGTCGGCTGACATTGTTGGAATGACGTAGTCCGAAATGTTGATGACACGCGAAATGTACGCGTAGCCGGACGAAACCAAGGGGCGATGGGCTCCTTGTCAGATGTGTCGTGCCGATAGGGCACGAGGAGTTCAGATGTGATAAAGAGCGATGGGCTCAGTCAGATACGTTCAGCGATGCGCTGCGGAATACCGCGAATGCCGCGGGATCAAAGAAAAAGGTGGGAGCTAGCGAGCGGACACGGACTGGTGGTAAGGGCCCGATAACCTCACGGAGACGATGAAATAAATATATATGTGAGCAGGGTATATTGCTTACCGTGGCGGGCCGGCCCGGGGCCGTAGCTCACCACTCCGGGCCGAATGCGGGCCGATGGGATGTATGGGTGCGGGCCGTGACGTTTGATATGAAAATAGCAAAATTAATGCAAAATTATGCGATTTTTGCATTATCACCATACTTAAAATTAAAATTTGCGGGCAGTTTTGGAGATTGGCCGTATTGGCCGAAAACGGGCCAGTGGATTTGCCGGTTGCGGGTCGTAAAGAAAAAAGAAAGCAATACACCCTGTATGTGAGTTGTGATATATATATATATTTATTTGTCTACTGAAATCACGGAAGCTGGCCAGTACAGCAGGCTAGGCCACACACTCGAACTAAGATGAGATAATAAAAAGGAGACATTGTTTTATTGTCTAAGCTCACGGCATGCAGGCTGACTCACGACGAGAAGACCGAAATATATATATGCGGTGATGTGTATATATATTCGGAGTATCATAGAAACACTGTGCAAGAGGCAGTGATCACACAACGGATATCGCGGTCTAAGATGCGATAATTAAATAACATAGGTGTTTTATTATCGGTCGGAACTGACAGAGACGGGCAGGCAAGATGCAAGTGACACTAAAGGGCGAGGGGTGACACAGGAAGAGACAGTCACCCCCAGTTTATGGGGGGACAAAAGTTTGTCTCTCCATGACACCACCTCAACCCGAAGGCGTGAGGTGCCACGATGCAAGCCAGCCATGCCGGACCTCGTACCCTATGGTCGGCGCTACAGAGGCAAAGCCCTAAAAAACAAACATCACGCGAGACCCCAAGAGGTCTTTTTCAACCTAGCTAATGTGGGTCCGCCGCGCTGGTCTCTAGATGCGTGCTCTAGGGGCTTACGCCCATGCTTGTGTTGTGGGGATAGCTACTCCCACAGGCCACCCGGCGAATCTAGGCCTAGCAATCGAGGGTGGATGGCGGCGTAGCTCTCGATGGTGGACAAAGTCGAGCGCCGCTAGGATGTCGTCATCCAACGCCCGTGCGGTGCCAAAGCCAAAAGCGGCTTGGCACCACCAGAGCGAATGCGCCGATGGGGTGGGGGTAGGGAGGTGGAAAGTGAAAAATGCGGCGAGGCGGTACGCCAAAGCCGACGCCCAGGGCGTGATCGGCAGTGGAGAGGATAGCGAGGGGTGGAGGAGGTGCGATGGCACCACCATACGCCACCAATTGGCGAACAGGGGGCGTGGAAGATGGAGGCGGAGGGGCGAGCGCGGAGTGGTCAGAGCGCTCGTTGGCGACGTCGGAAATGTCGGAGATGAGCCTGGTGACTGGTGAAGTAGCACCACCACACACCACCAGACCACAACCAGAGGTAAAATGTCGTTGATGCTCTCGAACAGACACCGACGCCGAGCGGACAGCGGCCATACGCGCACGTTGGCATTCAGTGGCCATGGCAGCAGAGCGCTGACCGCAGAAATCTGCGAAAGCCAAAGCTAGGGCCCCCAAAGGATAACGAACTTTTCGTAAACCCAAGTAAATGGAGCGATGGAAGAGTCAAATCGAGGTGGGTTTTGACGGGGAAAACGTCGTGCGGTGAACGGTCCTCCCGCCAGGAGCGGTGCTGCTGGCCAGAAAGTCGAGAGCGCGTTTGGGCTTTTGACGAAAACGTATATTGTTTTGTAAAACTAACCAAATCGGGCGATGTAAAAGCCAATTTGGGGTAGATTTCGACGAGGAAGACGCAGGTCACGTCAAAAACGTCGTACCGTAAGCCAAATATCCGGCAGGAGAGGTGCTGCTGTCAAGAAAGGCAAAGGCCTAGTAGATGTTGTCGTTAAACGCGCTGGCTCCGCGCGCAACCAAGGAACAAATGTAGTCCCAAGCAGATGTAAACCCAGCGGGACATGTGCAGTCCCAAGCGTGGTGGGCCCATAACCTAATAGATAGTTTGACACACATACAGGGTAGAATATTCTGTATATCGTTGTTTTATAATTATCGTTGTAAGCAAAAATATGAGGCTGAAAACGTGAGATATGTGACTGTAAAAGATATAACATATGAGAGTAAGAGAGTCTAAGTAGCTTATGCTACGTGCGCTGTGTAAAGCTGTACGAGTACGGCTACGGTAATGCTCGAGTACTCTAACACGTGGCTCGCGGTCTCTATCGCTGTGACTCGCGGTCTCGAGCCGAATAATGCAGTCATCTGTCACATGCATCGAGGAATGTCATACAGGGGGCAGTACTGGATATCTAGTCCCCCGTGAGTCGGATGTAATAAAAGAGCGGTGGGCGCTCAGTCAGATGACGCGACGATAATACTTAATTCTTCGACTTCCCTCCCCACCGCTCAGATTCAGCCACCCCTCCACCCTCCCGGCCATGGCTGCTTCTCCATCTTCTAGAGTTTTTTATTGCCTAGCACTTAGCTTTTTCTCTAGATGTCACCCTGCTGAAAAGCGGGCGGAGCCCTTTTTATGGGCGCGCTATAGCAGAGGGAGTAGCCCCTGGTGTTTTCACTAGCCTTGTCAGGTTTATGACCGATGACACATGTGTCATACATGTCATACGTGTCATACCTGTCAGACATGTCATACCATGTCATGTCATGTCATGTCATGTCATATATTATAATGACAGACAGTCGTCAGACAGTCGTTAGTACGGTCGACTATGACTGTACACGTCATCGAGATGATACGTCACATCATCTGTCATATATTCAATGAAAGACTTGAATGATACCTGTCATCGAGAGTTCGTATGTCGCGGACTCGAGATGGCAAAGCAAGATCCATCTTGAAGAACCGAAATGGTTCGGAGAAGTATGCATCTTTGCTTCTAGCATGTTCTGAATAAGCATGCGCAGTATCATGTGGCAAACGCATTATTCGTTTAGCCGATACTGGTCGTTCAACCAATGTCTTGGGTTCACAACCCGATTGCGGTGCCAACTATGAGTTGGGGGACATCTGGTATATGAGCTAGCGTTGTGCTAGAGCAGGATCTTTGTCGCGATTATGAACAGCCAAGTGTCGTGGCGGGTGGTGTGGTGGCACGGCTGCAGAGGAGTTAGGCGTGCGGGGTGGCGGTATCCGGGCGCGCACGCTGTTTGTGGTGCGCTGTCGCGATTATGACCGGTCATGTGTCGTGGCGGGTGGCGTGGTGGCACGGCTGCAGAGGAGTTGGGCGTGCGGGGTGGCGGTGTCAGGGCGCGCGTGCTGTTTGCGGGGGAAATTTTTAGATATATATGGAATGTGGAAGGTTCAGAAAACTCGGCAGAATCCTTGAAAAAGGCTCAATTTTGGGAATTTCGAAAGTGCACGTGGCTGTCTGTGCATCCCCAAAGGCCCTGACGGGCAACCTATCCAAGCCCTTTTTCATGGCAACGACGACATTGCAGGTGTTTTCGCAGTATTTCGGGGCCTTCTCGATGATGCCGTCCGCCAGCAGCTTGTTGAAGTGTTCGTCGATCAGAGCCCGTTCGGCTGGTGAGAATCGCCGGGGCTTCTGGTAGTGCGAGGCGGACTCGTCCTTGAAGGGAATGTCGAATTTGCCGATCTCTCCCGTGTATCCCGGCAGGTCGGTGGCGGAGGTGGCCATGAAGCTCTTCTCGCGGAGTAGGAGGTCGCGCAGGGCCTGCCATTCTTCATCGGTCCATGCGCCCTCGCCGTTGAAGCCTGCTTGAGGCCCCATGATGACGTCCAGCTCCTCGTCACGGGCGTGCAGCGCTTCGACGTCGTCTTCCCTGCCGAGAGGCACGGCGCTGTCCACCTCGCCCGCCTGTGTGGCGAATGCTTGCGCCTGGTGGCGCTGCCGCGGCTTCTTGCGCCGCTTGCGACCCCTGCGGGCATGGCGTCGGCCTTTTGCCTTCCTGAGGCTGGCTCTGCGCCGTAGATCGTGGGATGATGGTGCCCCGCGGCCCTGACGTTTATTCCGCTTACTGGCGCGTTTGAAGCGGCTGGGGGGGTCCTCGCACTTTGGGTTGAGGACGACGAATCGCATGATGGCGTTGGTGTTGACCAGGCGGAATCGTGTCCATGAGTATACCGTCCCTGCTGCCGCCGCCGCCGCCGCGCACCAGCTGGGCGTGCTCCTCCATGCTTCTGTTGCCACGAGCCTGGCCGTCTCCACGAGCACGTGTCCCACGCTGTTGGCCTGGACCGTTGTGAAGATGGTCCAGGCTGCTAATGCGCAGCCAAGCTGCACGCACGCTCGCTGTACCCACGTGCGGGCAAGGAGCTGCAGTGCTGCTTTGGCCTGTTGCTGAGCCCGCCGGTTGCGCCTTCCAGCGGACTTGGGCACTGGGCCCCAGGCCTGGATGAGTGCCCACCTCATCCGGGCGCTAAGGGACCGCTCCACGAGTCATAACAGCGGGGGGAGGTTCAGGGAGAACCTCTGTACCGCCCGCCATGCCGCCTCTAGGAGCAAGACGCTGACCGCCGTGTGGTGCACCGTGGCCGACCTGATCCACTGGATCGCCAGCACCCCAATGGCCCAGGATGCCATTCCCTGCGTTGCACTTGCGGCTGCCCCCGTGGTTGCTGCGATCATGATGGCCGTGGTGCGTTCCAGATGCCATGAACCAGGTGCCCATAGGCAGGGCGTGACGGAGACCAGCGTGTATGCGCTGGCCCACACAATGCTTTCTGCGCTGCACCCTCTTGCCCGCATAGTGGAGGCTGTGACCAGCCCCACAGTGATGATGTTGGTGGAGGCGTGTGGCGTTGGCGACGCAGTTGTGGCTTCGGCTGCGGTGGTGAGTGTCTGTGTGTGGGCTTGTTCGCGGCGTGGCAGGGGGGTTGCGTTAGGCTTGCGTTGTATTGTGGGGAGCTCCGACTTGTTATACGCGGGTCGGTTGGCGAGGTTGTGACGTTGTGGCAGCTGAGCCGGGTGGTTGTTGTCGGGCTTGGCGTGTTGGGGGTTTTGCTGCCGGATTGGGATTGCCCGTGGTGGTGTGTGGGGTTTCGAAAAAAAATAGGTCTGGTGGTCCCGCTTGCCCAATCTGCTTCTGTCGTGCTTGGTGATGTATTATTTCCCCCCCCAGCAACGGGAGGAGAGGCTGCGGCTCGACAGATGTTGATGGCAGGATAAGGAAGTGGTTTGTAGGTAATGGGGAGTTGCTGATGATGGTGGACTGGGACAGGGATGTGGCGGGGCTTGCGAGGGAAATAATGCACCGAGCATGGCGGTCATCAACCAGATGTGCCGTGGCACGGGGGACGACCGGGGCCTGTGTGATGGAGCTCTTACTGCTTGAGGGGCGGGGCGGCCACGCGCATTGGATGGTGCGGGTGGTGCGACATGCACGGGCTGATTGTTGTGGGTTGGCGCCGTACCCTGTGCGGCCGGGGCTGCACGACTGCCTACGCGGGTGGACACCCCGCGTGCGTAGTTGTGATCGGTCGTGTGAGTGGGGGTGAAGGTGGGGGGAAGTTGCGTGTGTGCTGTCGCTGCCCAGCGCGAGCCGTTTGCTCTGAACCGCTGTAGTGTCAATGGCCGGAACCCATTTGTGACTTTGACGGTGTTGATGTACATGAGCTCAGTGGCGTCGCGTACGAGGGTCAGACTTTCTGGTCGTGTATCTCCTTCGAGGATTCTGCATGGGGAGTAACCACGCAGAACGAGGTCGCTTCGTGTCCCTGACACCGCGCAGCGGTCGGGGAGGAATCGGTGGTAAGGGCGATTGATGGTGATCCCGCAGAATGGACAATCGCTGTTGCGCGCGGTGTTGTGTAGTGGGCGCCGATGTGTTGCGGCGGGTGTGGTGCGTGGATGGTTGTTGGTGGGTGGAGATGTGGCTGCTGGATTGGGATGGGTGTTTTCGCGGTCGCTGGGGCGTGTGTGCAGCACGCGTGGGATGTGGTCGGGGAGGTGGTGCGAGGAATCGGGGCTTTCTTGGGGTGTCAGCGTATCGTCCACGAGAACGTGGGATGGTGAGGTGGAGGTTGGGTCGGGGGTGGTGGAGGTGGAAATGTGAGGGCGGATGCTTGTTGTGTGGTATGAGTGGGGTGCGGGAGAACGAGTGTCGAGTGATGCTGCCGCTGTTGTGGGGTTGGTGGTGGTGGTGAAATGCTCGGGGTGGTGGTTGGGTTGATGGTCGTGGTGGTGATGATGGTGGTGAGTTGTTGCGTCGTGGTGATGGTGGTGGGTGGCGGTGGTGTCGCGGGTGGCTGAGCGTTGAGCATCCTGTGTGTTGGAGTTTTGGTGTCGTGCCTTGGGGATGGTCCACAAAGTTGCTGCAATGCATGCTGCGAGCAAGAGGATGGTGGCCAGCGTAGTGGGGGTGACGGTGGTGACCGATGTTTGGGCGGCGGACGGCGCTGTGTGGTTGTTGGTGGGGTCCAGCGTTGTGGCGGCCGTGGCGGCGGGGAGGGCGGCCATGAGGAAGATTGCGAGAGCGATTGCGGTGACCCATTTTGGGGTTGCGGATGGTCGTGCTGCGGCTTGTGGGGGTTTTGGTTCCTTGCTGGGGGTGGGTGTGCCCGTTACCGCTGGCGGGCGCTGTGGCGCTGTGGGGTCGTTGTTGGCCGGATGTTCAGGACAGACGTAGCCGGGGAAACCGATCTCCATGAGGTGGCAGGAGCATCCTGGGGTGCCCGTCGGGGTAGGTGGTGGTGTAGTTGCCGCTGTGCCCAATTTGTTGCTGTGGAAGGGCTTGGCCCACTCCGGCATCGGGGTTCTGGGGTTGGGGCTGAAGGCCGCGTACGCGGGGATGGTCGTGGGCGGTGCGGCGGGAGCGCTTGGCACGGCTCCTTGGTTGCGGATGGGGGTAACGTTGTTTGGCGGTGCGTGGCAGTCAGAGGGTACTTTGCGTGGGCTAGGGGATGGTTTCGGGGGGGGAGGTGGAGCATGGGCCGGGAATCGCAGCAGGTACTCAGCGCGAGTGAGTGGGGCTAGGTTGCGTTTGAGGCGGTTGTGGTTGACGGTCATCTGGTGCTTGAACTTCCTCAACGCGACTTTGTACTTATGCTCTCTGCTTGGCTTGGGGCCCATTTGTCGAACAGGTGCGTGTCGCCGCTGATGTGGCAGGGTCGTGTGGGGTGGTGGTGTGGTTCCATGGGTTCGTGGCAGAACTCGCAAACATTGCTGGTGAGGGGTTCGCTGCTGTGGTCAACGGGTGGTGGCCCCCCAGGGGCACTCGCGTTTGTGGGGTTTGGGACGGTCTCTGGGTTTGGTGAGTTTGTGCTGGAAGGGTTGGGCGTTTCAGGGCGGTGCGGCGGGGGCGCTTGACATGGCTCCTTGGTTGCAGCTGGGGGGAACGTTGTTTGGCGGTGCGTGGCAGTCAGAGGGTACGTGGGTTGGGTTAGGGGATGGTTTTGGGAGGGGGGATGGAGCGTGGGCTGAGAATTGCAGCAGGTACTCAGCGCGAGTGAGCGGGGCCAAGTTGCGTTTGAGGCGGTCGTGGTTGACGACCATCTGGTGCTTGAACTTCCTCAACGCGACCGGCATTGTACTTATGCTCTCTGCTTTGCTCGGGGCCCATTTGTTGAACATGTGCGTGTCGCCGCTGATGTGGCATGGTAGTGTGGGGTGGTGGTATTTTTCCATGGGATTGTGGCAGAACTCGCAAATATTGCTGGCGAGGGGTTTGCTGCTGTGGTGAACGGGTGGTGGGGCACTCGTGTTTGCGGGGTTTGGGACGGTCTCAGGGGTTGGTGAGTTCGTGCTGGAGGGGTTGGGTGTTTCCGGGGTCTCGCTGCTGGGGTGAGATGGCCCAAACTGTTGCTGGAAAGCTACGCGTGTCAGAGGTGCCTGGCCGGCGGTGACACGTCCGGTGTTGACGACGAGCATGAGGAGCGGCATCAGGTGGGAGGGGACCTTGCCATCGCTGACCCACCGGGCGTAAAGTCCGGTGCCACCGCTAAGGTGGCATGTGTGGGGTCTGTTGGCGCCTCGGCATGTTCCGCTGTTGCAGAACTGACACGCTGACGTCTGGGGCTTCCTGTGCCAGGGTGCGAGGGTGAGCAGCGTCGAAGGTTGAAACGGTGGGATGGCCCTGAAGTGGGCGAACGGCCAGGCATGTGGGTTGCCTTGCTGGTGTCCGCGCCGCTTTAGGACAGCTGCCATGCCGGCGGCGATCGCGCCACCAAGGCTGATGATGGCCAGCAGGACTGTGGTGACGCTGGAGTAGGGGCTGCCATTGCGATCCGGCTCCTCGTCGCGGGCCTGAGCGGGGTTGATACAGGCGGCCAGTAGGATGAACGCGAGGAGCACTGCGAGCGCTGACCGGAAACAGCAGGTGCTGCGGCGTGTGGTTGGCGACAGGTGGGGAGTGGTGCGGGTAGCTGCCAAGCAGGGAAGATATCTTACCGCGATTGGCCGGCCCCGGGCCGAACTCAGTCGCCAAAAAGAGGTCTGGGCCGACGTGGGGCCGATGGAGAAACCGTCTTGGGGCCGAACCGCATTCACCCTGGAAATGACCCAAAATGGTGCTGGCCGATTGGGCCGACATCGGGCCGATCGTACAAATCGTTGGATGCCCACCTCAATTTAGCCGGGCCGAATCGAACGGGACTGGACCGACTGGGGGCCGAACGTATTTCGAAATATCAGGCTCAGCGAGATTGGACCGACTCGGGGCCGATCCGTAATCTGAAAAGAAAAAAAGAAAAAAAAAATACGCCCCTGGATCCGTAATCTGATCCATATCGCGAGTACCGTGAGCTTGACCGCGAGTACTCGCGATTTTCTCCCATCCGAAGGGCCATATGCTACGAGTTGCATGCTACGAGTTGCAGCGAGCGGAGAGAATTCACTCATTCTACAAGTAGGTTTTCAGCGCAGACCGTCGGAGCAGTATGGTATTACGAAGCAGAATGGAGCTCGTTTTTTAACCTCTATTTTTCTTTACTACAGTTTCCTACGTTTCGGCGTCTCCTACTGCTGGGAGTGGTTCTTCTTCAGCTTTGGAAACAGGTTCCTCAATCGGACAGATTGATCTCACCGTGCGAGAACAGGAGTTCATTAATTTAGAAGAAGAGATCCCCGCTTTTCAACACAATTTTTTCTTCGCTCAGCGTCCGATATTCTTTTCTTCAGACCCCTCGCATGGCAAAACAGATACATATCTTACCGAAGATCAGATTCCTTACGCCACGCAGAATGTCTCTGGCATCACTTGGGCTAGGGAGCACAACACTGTTTCTGCAATTCAAGACGCTGCCATCACAGAAACGGAAACAGAAACAGAAACAGCATCTCCTGCTGCGCCCCTGATATATTTCGCACTCCGCCGTTTTTTCCCATACGCAGATTCCAGCTATACAGAAACTCAGACAGTTCTAGTCACCATGGATGAGGTTCCAACAACAGTCTCACAGGACACAGTTGTTTCAACCTCATCCGCTGATAAGCCGAGTTCTAGCCAGCGTTCCTCGAAATCCTTTTTGTCTTGGAAAGATTCCGCAGCTCCTCCAACCAAAAGGATTGTAACTAGTCGCAGTCGCCTTGCTGTGCAGAAAACGAAATCAGCGGAACGTGCTGCACAGTCTGAGACCCAGGCACCGACAAATTCTTCAGCTTTACAAATTGATAGTGTCCCTGCAGCCTCTACTTCGTAATCTTGATATCCTTATAGAGGACATCGAGCCCGACATCTTGAGCTATCAAACGTTGTTATACGGTTAGTATTTCTCATAACGAACATATGTGGGGGCATGTCTGTAAACTGGCGGGCTATTTACCAGTATGGTCATATCTCGAGCCTTACTTATCTATTCGAGCCGTAATCTTGATATCCTTATAGAGGACATCGAGCCCGACATCTTGAGCTATCAAAAGTTGTTATACGGTTAGTATTTCTCATAACGAACATATGTGGGGGCATGTCTGCAAACAAGGGAATGTGATAAAAACACATTTTGAGGGAAATATGGACCGGGCCGAAATCGGGCCGAACCTTAAAATCATGCGAAGCCATCTCAATATCATGACCTGAAGGGCCGAAGGCGGGCCGAACCGATATCTAGCCCGGACCGGACGGACCGAAGGCGGGCCGAAGGAAATTTTGATTTGGGGCCCGGTACCAACTCAAAATAAGATATCTTCCCTGCTGCCAAGTCGTTCAGGTGGGCTGTCCACTCCCCCCCGAATTGTGCTGTGGTCTTTGAACACCTTGAGGGGCAGGTAGGCCTTGTGCACGAAGTCGCCCCGTTGGTTGTGGGGGTGGTAGGCCAGTGCCGCTCCGCGCTCGGGGGTGGCGGGCAGCACTCCTGCGGACATGGCGTGCAGAATATCCACGGATAGCAAGACGTCGAAGCTCACGTGAGCCGAGGGGCTGATGCCGGTCACATCGGCCAGCACCATTTCGTTGGAGGTGCCGGGGGCGATGACGAGCATTAGCTCTCCAGTGCCCCACTGGCGGTGCTGCTGTGTCCCCCCACTGCCCATGCTGGTGTCGACGGTGGCCATGCTGGAGTGCACCTTGAGGCCCAGCGTCTCCTGATGCACTTTGTTCATGACGAACAGCATAGATCCGGTGTCCACGATCATGACAGACAGGGTCAAGTATTGCCCTGTGCGCTGGCTCATGACGAGGATGGACTTCTTCGGGTCGTCGTTGCACAGGGTGTAGCAGACGGCTGTGCGTCTGAACCAGTTGTTCATGTCGGGGCTCATCTCCTCGAATGCTTTACTGGTAAGGCGCTGCAGTTCTGCTGGGGGAACTTGCTGGTGATTGGCCGTGGTGGTGGACATGGCCGCGGAGAGGCTCTGAGGGGGGTTGTCGTGGTCCTCCTCGAGCCAGTCGTTGGTTTTCATGAGCACCATCGCAGGGGCAGCGGAGGGTGGATTGGCGATTTCTTCCTCCCTGCCCCGTACGACGACGGGAGCGGCCGGAGTGGGCGGCGGCGTGCTGCCCGTGCGGCGGAATGACGCAGGGATGTGGCGGTGATTAACCATGCTGCGGGCCATGTAAGAGTGGTGGTGGAGGGGATGCACTACCATCTCGACGGGTGGTGTGGGGGCCCATGGTGCGTCGCTGCCGGTTGTGCTCTCAGGATCCTCGTGACATTCATCGTACCCTTCGGTGTCGCTGCCGCTGTCGTCATCGCTGGTCACAAGGTCGATGACGCTGCGGGGTGGCTGCCAATTTTCGGGGTTCTTACGGACGGTGCACCATGCAGCACGTTGGGAGACCGTATTGGTCATGGGCATGATCGTAACAGCACACCCGGGCATTGCCAATTCTCATGGGCTTGCCGTCGGGCCCCGTAGGGTATTCCGCCCACTCGAAGTGGATGACGGCGTATGCTATGTCGAATGTGTTGACGGGCGCGTTGCCGTCGGGCACGTGGCGGCGCAGGGCGTTGGACATGGCAGATTCCTCACGCGCCACTCGCTGCTCCCGCGTCAAGGCGGGTGGCGACATCGCGTCGGAAACGGCGTCATCGCGGCGAGGTGAGGGTGGTGGGCTGTCTGGGGCTCGGGTGACCAGGTGCCGTGTGATGACGGGGCTGTCGGGTGATGGAGACGGGCTTTTGGGACCAGCGGGGTAATCCCCGGGGTAGCGGTCAGGGTAGTGCTCAGGGATTTCGTCGGGCGCAGGGCTGGCAGGGGAATACCAATAGTGGGTTGGAGTGGGGCTGGTGGGGGAATATGGAGGGCTGTCTGGGCCAGGCCTTTTGGGTGAGCGAAGGGGACTGCTGGGGGCTTCGTGATGATCGGGTGACTGCGCCCCTTCCTCGTCGTGGGGAGCGGGGTGTGCGTCAGTGGTGGGGTTGCTCGTGCCCCTCAGGAAGGGGTTGCCGTGCTCCATGACGGCGGCGTATGAGTGGAAGTGAACGATGGTGTCCGCTGGCGCTGCATCGTTAGGCGTGGCTTCGGCGAGGCGGGTGCTTTGCTGCCCAACGTGGTGAGAGCGTCGCGTGGGGGGCGGCACGCTGTGGTAGTCGTAGGTAGGACTGTGCTTGCCACGTGGGTTCGTTGCCAGCGGGGACAGCGTGGTTGGAGGAACTGGGGTTGCCCTTGCTGCCGCCGAACTGCTGGTCAAATTCTACCTTGGTCCACGGTCTCTGGCCCTTGGCGACGCGGTCATAATTCACGATCAGCATGTTCATCAGGGGTCGCAGTGCGACAGGCATCTTTCCCTTATTGACCCACTGGTCGTATAAGGTGGTCTTGCCGCTTATGTGGCAGGGCAGCGTGGGGCTATGGAAGAGGTGCAGTGGCCTATGGCAGAAGGTGCAGTCGCCGTTGGGCCCGCCGAGGTTGTCGCTGCACACGGTGTTCGGCGTGCGGGGAGTGGCTGCCGCGGGCTCCGTGTTGAAGGAGGAGGTTGATGCCTGGCGCGTGATCTGACCCAGAAGCTTCCGTCCAGCGGGGTTGAGTCCGGACGGGTCAAAGTCGCTGTCTGCGGTTCGCGGAGCCGGCAAGCGGAGGCGCGGGCTGACGCTCCTGGTGGTGGAGGTGCGTGGGGGAATCAACGGCGGGGAAGGCAGACCGAGGTTGTGCTTGTTCTGGCCGGTGATCAGCATGTCGGCCAATGTGGACTTGGTGGGCCCCTCTGCGTACGCCCCCACGTACTGGGCCAGATTTTGCTGTTCCAGGTTTGCCTTCATGATTTTTGTCTCCATGGCTTTCAGTCTGGTGTGCACGTCCTGCGCGACCTCGGTCACCTCGGCGAGCGTGTACTCCTCGGTGACGTTCATAGCCTTGCTGAACCGCTCTCGGACGATACCCGCGAGGTGCTCGGGCAACGCTTGCAGCATGAACAGACCGGCCGTCTGGGGGTTGATCACCTTCTGCGTCGAGTCGTGGGGCAGGTTGACGCGATCCATGAGCCTTACCAACCGGTCCCTGAGGGCGTTCGGGTCCTCGCTGGCCAACATCTGCAGGTTCTTGATCTCTTCCTGGGCGGCCTCGGCGGACAAGTCTGCGCACTTCAGCCTCAGGAGGAAGAACAGTACGCGCCATGCGGCGTCCCAGTCGATGACCTGGCCGGTCAACACTTGGAAGGGGTCTTCACGTGGGAATGTGAGGGGCTCGCACATGTACCCGGTCTGCGGAGGGTACAACTCGGTCTCCTCCAAGATCAGCTGAGGCAACGTCTTGCTCGCGCTGTTGGGAGCCAGTACGAATCGGCTGACGGCGCGGGTGGCGTCCTCCGTGCTGTTGAAGATGGCGGGCAGGGAGCCGAATAATGTGCCTTTGAGCTTGTTGACCTCGTCGCGCGTGAGTTCCTCGTCGCGGTTCGTGTTCTTTTCGAATACGAGGTTGCTGAGGAACGCGCTGAGCTCATTGGCCAGATCGGTGAAATCGCCGTTGGACATGTTGCTCTTGGTGATGACGGGCAGTGACTTTTGTCTCTTACCCATCTTTATGTTGGCTGCAGCCAACATAAAACCCAAAGTTCCGAAGCATATTACTCATAGTTAATGGTACATATTGCTCCAAAGTAATGTTGTTTGAAGGGCTACTAGACCTTCAAAAAAATGTCAATACGTGGTATACCTTCTTACACCCATGGGGGCTTGCATAATTGTGCCCTAGAGTTGGGGTATGATCGCGAAAATACAAAATGCTCATTATGTTGGCTGCAGCCAACATAAGAAAATTGTGCAATGTGAGCGGCATGAGAAGGGCATTGAAAAATCGGGCACCTATGTTGTCAAGATCTCGAGCTGCTCTTTCTGGAGTGCCTTGTCAAAACTTTCATCCGAGTTCATCTTGACCCTCAAAATATCGATCGAAGTAACATGGGTATGTGAACACCCAAAATTCCTTGGAAATTTCACAAAATTTCACATTCTCTTGAATAGTAACCCAAATTCTCGCCGATGATTTCGAGCGTCCCAATGTTGTTAACGCATGTGTGAAAGAGAACATCCCCGCCGTCATTTTGAGCTAATAAAATGTACAATCCGATACCGACAGCTCCCGGCATTGTCAGCAACGCTTATGTTGGCTCCAGCCAACATAAAGGGGCCTAATGTTGGCTATAGCCAACAGATGGGTAACAGACACTTTGGTTTGGAGGTCATGTTAGCGGTTCAACCCCTGCACACGCCGCCCTCACCCCTTTAAAGTCCAGAAATTTTTATGAGCGGTTTAGCGCTGCCTGCGCTGCTGATAACCACGCCCGTGGTCAAATCCTGAAATTTTTATGAGCGGTTTAGCGCTGCCCGCGCTGCTGATAACCACGCTCGTGGTCAAATCCTGAAAATTTCAGGAGCGTTTTAGCGCTGCCCGCGCTGCTGATAACCACGCTCGTAGTCAAATCCTGAAATTTTCAGGAGCGGTTTAGCGCTGCCCGCGCTGCTGGTAACCACGCTCGTGGTCAAATCCTGAAATTTTCAGGAGCGTTTTAGCGCTGCCCGCGCTGCTGGTCGAACCACGCTCGTGGTCAAATCCTAATATCTTCAGGAGCGGTTTAGCGCTGCCCGCGCTGCTGGTAACCACGCTCGTGGTCAAATGGAAGAGAGAAGGTCGAATGCAGGGTGTCAAAAGTCCTAAAAATCAAGCGTCTGAGTTGAAACGCGCGTTTCAGGCGATGCGCGCATTTCAGGCGATGCGTACATTTCAGGCGATGCGCATATTTCAGGCGATGCGCATATTTCAGGCGATGTGCACATTTCAGGCGATGCGCACATTTCAGGCGATGCGCACATTTCAGGCGATGCGCGCATTTCAGGCGATGCGCACATTTCAGGCGATGCGCACATTTCAGGCGATGCGCACATTTCAGGCGATGCGCCCATTTCAGGCGAGTCGAGCGTTCCGGGTGATATACGTGTTTCAGGCGCCAGGCGCATTGCAGCGAATCGAACATTTCATGCGACGCGCCAATTTCGTGCGAAGTGCGCATATCGGGCGAACTTGCCTTTCAGGCGACACGTGCCACCTTGGTGAAACGCGCCATCCGAGCGAAACGCGCCTTTCAGACGGTGTGTGCCTTTCAGGAGATGCGCGCCATTCAGGCAAATCGGGCGTTTCAGGCAAGGCGCGGACTTTGCAGCGAAACGAGCACTTCAGGTGACACACGCGTTTCATTGATGTGAGCATTTCGGGCAAACGCGAATTTCAGGAGCGATGTGGCGCTGTCTGCGCTGCGGCGTGCCACACTCGTGGTCAAATGGGAGCGAGAAGGTCGAATTCAGGGTGTCAAAAGTCCTGTATTGACCAGGTTACGGGGCGAAGGGTGAAGTGTTCCTCGATGCGGGTCTGGCGGAGTCGTGAGGGACGTCGGCAGAGTGGGCACGATTCGTTGTGCATCAACCATGTAGCAAGGCATCGCGAGTGACAAATGCGTCGTTCCTTCAGACAGTGACATCGCAAGGCGAGGGACGCGCAGCGTTGCCACACGGGGACAGGAGCCATGCAAATGACGCACTCACTCAAGCAGGGTGCAGGGATTTGCCAGCAACAGAGGCGACGAAACGATTCGTCGATGCGGCGCGGGTTGGTCATGCCACGCTGAGGCGGCGCGCGGCGAGGACACCCCGTGGGGAACGGCTGGGCCAACGCGGGCTCAAAACGGGGCGGGGTCAGCGGAAAACTCAGAGAGGTCTTTCAAAATCAATGGAATGTGGAAGGTTCAGAAAACTCGGCAGAATCCTTGAAAAAGGCTCAATTTTGGGAATTTCGAAAGTGCACGTGGCTGTCTGTGCATCCCCAAAGGCCCTGACGGGCAACCTGACGAAAAGGTGCCTGGTCAGAGGGGAAATCCCCAAAGGGGAAAGCCAGAAGGAGAACTTCGCAGCGAAAGTCGAGTGGAATGGTGGGCAAGACTTTGAAAGGGAAGCCCAGGTCCAGCGGCCAGCAGAGACCAAATTCACAGCTCGCTCAGGCTGGTTGAAGGAGTTGAATTCAGCCCCCGAGCCGGGCCGACCAGCCCGAGTGGGAATGCACACAGCAGGCAACGGCAGTCGGCACAGAGGTCACAGTGGTCGACTCAGTCCACGTCAGCAAAAGTATCCAGTCGGACGATATTTGGGAATTCATGGTGTTCGTGCGGAGGTCGAGTGTGGTGAATCCACTCGGCAGTCATACGGCCGGAAAGCGCGTGAATGCACCCTTGAAAGCAGCACAAAGGAGCCCGGAAAGAAAAGAAGTCGTCTCTTTGACGTGCGAAAGGTCGTCAAAGGTGTTGAGCTGGGACGTCGGCGAAAGCAGCCGAGCTTAGCCGAGTGTGCCGACTTTCCATATTTAAGCTGAATTCGGGCTGTTTGAAAAGGGAAAGCCGCTGGCCGTCGCGTTGTTACCGTACACCTTCTCAACACTTTTCAGGATGGGAATTCACGAGAGTGCGAACTAATGCGCCTCACCTGAGAATTCCCTCGGGAACTTGGTAAAGGAAAGTGACCGTAAACGACGAAGACGATGTCTTCGTGCGAACACGTAGAAGAAAGCAGCAGCGGCGTCAGTGAGTGAAGTTAGCGCGGAGCTGCGGCACGCACACATACCGCAAACGCACGCACGCACGCATGAATTCAAGGTATACTTTCGCGTGCCTGTTTGTTGCTGTAAAGTGAATTCAAAGGTGTTCCGAGCTCCTCGTGGGCATGGCGAGTTCCTGCACGACTGCCCATTCCTTGCGAGAAAACACGGAAAGCCTTCACATATCACACGGTGCCTCGGGCTTACCTCGTATGCGTAGAGCTGCGGCCTTTAGCACTGCGAATTCGCCTTCGGTTATGCGAGTGTGAATCTACGCCTAAGCAGTATGGCAACGCGCGCGAGGTTGCGAATTCGGGAGTCGCTGACTTTACGCTATGCGTTACGTACGGAGCGGGTATCGGACAAGCTGTCCCTGACTGATTCAAACGGGCGCTGGGTGCGTGAGGATTTGCAAGGTCGCTGTGAATTCAGCGAGGAAACATATATTCAATACAAATTTACGCACGGCCAAGATGATTTTGAAAGGTTCAGGTTTATCCGCAGAATGTTTGAAAATGGTCTCTATTCTTCTTAAGAGGCTCGTTTCCTATAGCTGCAGCTAGGCATTTTGTGTCCTTTCGGTTCGCGATGTTTCGCCTTCTCCAATCAGCGATCTGTTTCCTCATTTGAACTGTCGCCAAATGCTGCATCCCGTTGGTGACTCTTGAGATACTACATTATGACGCTGGCTGCTGTTGTGACGTGATGTCACATGTGGTGCGTCAGTATCGAGTCGCCGTGAACTTCCGCGCTTGGGGCGCGGCGCAACGCTTCGCGTTGCTCTCGTCGGCGTTGCAGGTGCCAGCTGTGGTCCGGTGCGGCGAGCCGGAGACTTCGTCCACGTGGCGCGGATGAGATGCTATGGTGCCTGTGATATTTCCTGATCTTCACGAGGCCGTGGATGGGCTCAGCCTGGTCCGGCGGACGTCGTGTGACACCCGGTGGACTGTCATCCAGCTCGCGCGAGCGTGAGCACTTCTGAGAGAAAGCATTTTGTAGAACAGGAAATAGGTCTGAGCGAACACAACTCGAGTTTGGCGTTGTTGTCGTACGCGATGACGTGGCTGTCGTGCTGCTGAATAACTGACTGTGGTGTTTTGGGTTAATGTAACGGCTGATACGCCACGGGTGGCGTCCGTGGCTGCTGTGCGAGGGTGCTGTTGTCGTGACGGGGCGTACTGTAGCGCGTTGGCGTGTTTTGGGGTATAATTAAATGCGTGACCAGCGTCATCGGGCGGATAACTGATTGTGAGGAAGGGGTTGTCTGAGGGGCACCACACTGATCGCGTGTTTCAAGGGGGTTCGACTCGCAAAAGGGAATGGGCCTGTGAGATTTGCCCCTGTAAGGGCAGCGGTCAGAAGGGCTTGCCTTCAGGTGTTGGCATCTGCTTTCCTGGTGGCTCGCTGAAGCAAGATTTATATCTGGCTGACGTGGATCGCTGGTGGTATCTAAGTGCGAAATCGGGGCGGTGGTGTGGCTGGTATAAATTATATATGGACTGGTATAACTAGCACACTGGCGCAACTGGGGAAAAATGGTGTTGCAGAGTGGGGGAAAATGGTGACAACTGAGCGTGAACGTGAGAATGGCTGTCTGAGGGGTGGCAGGGGTATGGCTGAGCTGGGGCAGCGGGGGGGGGACCCTGTCGGGGGCTGCGGAGGGGTTCCCCCCCTCGACCCTACGGTTGAGCGTGTCCATAGTTGTGACATCTTCTGTCCGAAGTCTGCACTCATACCCGCACATATCTACACGCGTGTTGCTGTTCCTTAACACCGTGTTATTTATCTAAAACATAAAGATATACTAAGGCTCGCCTGCGCAAGCCTTAAGAAGCCTGCTTTGCAGGGATACCGCACTCTCAGGACTTTGTCTCCTTTGCTAGCGTAAATGTTTTATTATTATTATTATTATTATTATTACGCGACGACTGACGTGTCGCGGTATACCGCAAAGGCTGCGGGATCAAAGGAAGGCCGCGAAACCAGATGGGCAACCACCACCAAGTCGCCAAGTGGTCAAGCCCATAACCTCACGAGAAGACCGATATATATATATGCGGTGATGTGAATATATATATTCGGAGTATCATAGAAACATTGTGCAGGAGGCAGTGATCACACAACGGATATCGCAGTCTAAGATGAGATAATAAAATAACATAGGTGTTTTATTATCGGTCGGAACTGACAGAGACGGGCAGGCACGATGCAAGTGACACCATAGGGCGAGGGGTGACACAGGAAGCGACAGTCACCCCCAATTTATGGAGGGGGCAAACGTTTGTCTCTCCATGACTGACCTGGAACCTCAGATTGAGGGGTGACAGAGAGGACAGAGGCACCCCCCAGTGTGGGGGGTCAAGATCTCTGTCTCCATGAAAGAGAAATGAATGCGTATGGCAGAGAAGGAAGTAAAGGCGGAGAAATTGCAGGTTGTAAAAGCTGCGGCAGCCAAGGGGCGAGCCCACCTGTTGGGCAGGCGGTGCTCGCACTGGAGCTCGTGCCGCCTCTTGCTCCTGGCGTGGGGCACCGCCTCCCCCTCCACCTCACCAGGCGTGGACGTACGTGGTAGTCACTTGCGATGTTGGAATTCCGAATTGTGGAGAGTGGGGGCACCACAAAAACGACTGCCAGCAGCCTCGCGGCGGCCAGCGCAGGGCAGACGAGAGGACGTGGCAGAGGCCGTGGTGTTTAGCCGAGTACAGTAGCTAACGAATGTTCAATTTTCTATTTTGCTATTTGGCACGGTAACGATGCGATGCAACGATTTGGCATTCACAGATGTGTCATATGTGTCATGCAAGCTGGGCTATGAAGCCGCAGCTGATTGCGAAAACGCGGACGGCCTTATGAGGCAGGGCCAGGTGCCATGCTCTGCTGCCATCGCATGGAGATGAGGAACTTGAGTAATTTAGATCCGTAGATCAAGATGCATGCGTTTATTTTTGAGCCCGGGAAGATCGGCAGACTTCCACCGTGGAAAACTTTCCGAATCAGAAATTGACCTGTCATGCGATGGTCACTATTGTGGTATCGACGTATCGTCGTCAGCTCGTCACAGACTCGCAGTATTGCGTTGAGCTTCTCCTGACCACACTGATTGCCCAGCGTATCGGGCATCGACATATGTGATACAATCGTCGTCTTTTTGAGCTCCACGTCGTTCAAATACAAAAAAAAATAAAAAATAAGCTACTTGTGTCACCGCTACCATCGCACGAACCGTCGGTGTCATCAGTCATCGGTCCGATGCAACCATCGCATGTGTCCAATATCATATTCGAATATCCATCATCGATAACGCTAAACGCGAATCTAGTTGTAGTAAGAAAATGGCCAAGTGACACTACAGAGCTTTTTATCATTTATGGAGCATGAACAACAGCATTTTTTTTTCAAATAGAGTCAAGCTGAAGGCTCTGCCATAGCAGCTGCAGCAAAGTCATCGAGTATTTCGGGCGCTAAGAGACACTATAGGAAAGTGAATTTCAATAGTACTGCTGCAGCCTGAAAACAGCCCACTATTGCAGCAATGGAGGCAAAGAAGGAAATGCAGGAGCTCACCTTCATTGAGAAAAGTGCCGCTAACATAAGCGAATCTCTGGTGGGGTGGCTCTCTGCGAAGCATTTCAAGAAAGCCCATTTTTCGTAAAGCATTTTCGAGTGCTGCACAGCGACGTATCTGAGTCAGTGCTGCTGCAACTTGGTGCGTGTATTTTCCATGTTATTCACCTAAACGTGGTCTCAAAATATTCCTGCGCAGAGAGAAGGTTTCGGGCACCTGGGATACGCGGTTGGACTGCGTCCCTGGCACACGATAGCTGGAGCACTTTTCTGTGTTTTCGCCCTGGGAGCGGTATTGACCCCGACTTGCAATTGACTCAACGCAACTTGGTCGTGTTTCTATCGAACCGCTTGTCGAGCAAGTTTTCCTTCTTTCGCCACTCAAAGGATTTTATCAGGGTTATGCTTTCCGCGATAAACGTAGCTTGCGTGCGTAATATCCAAGCGCGCAAGAACTGTTGACAGGGTCTCAGTTTCTATGGATAGATAGCGCGAGCGAACTTGGTCACCTTGCAGAAACTGGGCCCTTTCCTTAGAGCCAGCCCGTCCGAACTTCCAGCTCTGTGCTGACCCGACCCTCCTCCCCCTTCCGAGCCCCCACTTTTGAGGTCCAGGGCTTCCTCTGTTTTGAGTACGTTTGCCACCACCGGTGTGCGTACGGCTAATCTCCTCCGTGTTCCCATGCGAGTGTGCTGGGCATGCTCACTGGTGGAGATAACATTATTTTTATTGCCATCGGCTTTTGCCATCCACATCCAGCGGTTTTACCGCGATATTGTCCTCAGAACTTCTCGCACCACGATTTCAGGGTCTAAGTCAGCTGACCGTGGAAAATCGAGGAGATAAACTGTGGGTTCCAACCGACACGCAAGCGCAGGTGGGCTCTTCCCTTGTTGCTTTACTGAACGCAGTCCCTATGTTCCCATGGCCCAATTGCGGTAAAACCACGTTGCGCGGCGATGCGATATGAGAGGGTCGCACTTCAACGCAGCAGCGAGCTCGGGCCTGCCAACAGAAGTCAATCGCGCAAACTCCCTGACTTCGCTTCGTTTCATTGACATTTGTGGGATCCATTACATACCGCGCGTCTCTGTTTCCTTTTATCGGTCCGTGGACGCTGCTTTTGCTATCGCTGTGCCATAGAGAGTAGGACCAAGTGGCTGCGGCTCGAAGCGCGGCAGCGCCATAGCGCAACTGAATTTCGTATTGTGTGTTTGGCGTACCGTCGCAGGACGACAAAAGCTATGTGGAAGACTACTACGCGAGATCCGCACGAATTGCAATCTCTGTCGTACACCCGACCAACGATGACGGAGGTGCGCTCCACATCGACGTGCCACTGGCACCTCGAGCAACAGGGATGGAAACCGCCGAGGCCCGCGCGCCCCGCGCCTCGCCTCGCTGAGCGATGTTAGCTTTCAACTTGCGAGCCTCGACGCGGAGTACCCAGACCGGCTTCCTTGCGCGCCTGCACTAGAGCTTACTGAGGGGACACTGACCTACAAGAATTCCGGCGAGCCCCATGCTCTATGACTCTGTTCCCTTTGTTGTGCGGAGCCCCAACTGGCGACGCGCGAGGGAGCCGCCTGGCCTTGCGCGAACTTTCACGGGTTGGCGCGAGGGGTTTGTTTCGAGAGACCTGCTTGATAGTGCTGCTCGGCGTGTAGTGCGCCGGAACGGCTTGTGTTCTGGCCCGATGAATCGGCTTTGCAGGCACCAGCGACACTTGTTTGAAGGGGCGATCCTCTGTGGGTCCTCAGATCTGCTCACGCCAGAGGCCTTCGACGTGCTGTACAAGCTGCACCAGGAGATCATCGTCGTCGAGGTATGCTCCACCCGCCTCACAGTGACTACCACGGCGCTCCCCTGCTGGCCGTCTTCGCGGTGCAGCTTTGCCTTTTCCCCGCACTGCTGGCAGTATTTCGCTTCGGCCATAAGGTGCATGATGAGGCGCGTCATCCACCACCTCTCGAGTTGAAGCTCAGTGGGGGCTTGGTGCTGGATACAGACGACGCACGATGGAACCCTTTATACCTACAATGTGCGTGTCCCGCTGGCCGTCCCGCCCCCTGTACCCCACCCTGGCAGCTTCGCTCTTTGCCCCCTCCCGAAGTTGTTTTCGCAATCTTGCACAATCGTTACTTGGAGGCAATAGTCCGCTTCTGGAGCTGGCTTTGTCGGTGACGCATTTTTGCATCGCTGCACGGTCCTCGGCAAGATGAATCCAGTGCTGGCAACCGGCATTTATTAACGAAACTGGCTTAAGGATCCCCATACAGCTCCTGAGAATCATGTTCTGCAGCACGTGCGAGAGCCCTTGATGCCAGATTTGGATGCACGGTGAAGTTCAATAGGATCCCAACAGGATTCTATCAGACCTGGTCCTTGAATATCAGGGCTCTTTTGGGATGGGAGGTGAGGGGTCGTCTGAGGCGGGGCTGGCGAGGGGGTTTGGGCGGGCGCTTGGCGCAGGACCTGTGCGAGCGTCGCGGGGCCAACTGCAGTGTTCGCGGAATCCTTGAGATTTTTGAGTGAGTGGAAGCACCCGACCCGGATATGGGCCCAGGGCCTCCTTCGCGTGCCGAGCTTCGAGCTGCGAGAATGCTGCTGATAGAAGCTCGCAAGCGGCAGAAGCTTTCAGAGCAGCCTCAGAGACATAGCTCTGGCTTGCGGGCGGCTCTCCGCGGAGTTGGTAGGAAGCGTGTGCCACGGACTGTGGGGGTACTAGTGTTGGGGGCGGCAAGGTGGCTCGCCCGCAGGTCTGATCCGAGCAGACTGTGGGCAGCGCTGGACTTGCCCCAGCTGTGAGTAGGCATGGGGGAAACGGCACTCAGGTATAATGAGACGAAGTGGGACACGCGAGAGAAGATTCTGGCAGTGGTCAACGGCGACGACACCCGTACGACTGCCGGCGACCGTCTAGACGTGGAACAGGCAAGGTCACGGAGACCCTACAGTTTGTTAGGGAGTGGCTCGGGCATTCGCGCCGCAGGAAATGGTGGAAGGAAGAGTCGCGGATGCGCGAGGCGTGAAGTGGGCGAACGCCTTGCTTCCCTGCAGGTCATAGCGACAGGTTTCGAGGAGGTGACTGCGGGGAGGACTTAGGGGGGGGCTTGGGGGGTGTGGCAGGTGCTTGGCGGGCTGACCTACGACAGCAGCGACAAAATAATCGGGGCGAAGGCTTCAGAGTCCTTCTACTTCATGCAGAACAATGAGGTGCGGCGCAGGCAGCACGACGACCCGAGACTCGCGACTCATGCTGGGCAGTAGCTCGGGCCGCCGCGTTTGCATCAATGTTGCCCGCCTCTAGCCCACTATTCTGAGGGAGGTTTTATTGGCTGTGGAAACTGGATCGATTGACGGAGTGTGGGTGAAGTGAATCTGCGGCTGCATCAGGAGAAGAAGGACGGCGGCTTCGAGGACCCCGTGGAGGACGCGTGGGAGCAGGCGTACCTGGACAGACTGCTTGAGCTCAAAGATGCGAACACTTACCCGAACTACGAACTGGAAAGGTCCGCAGTTTCGCAGTCTCTGAGGAGCATTTGTTTGAGTGGGGCGTTTCTGGTGCTGCTTCAACCAGTTTGCTGTAGGGCAGGGTGGCGCCTCGGGGAGCGAGCATGACTTACGGGCCGTGTGCATGGGCGTCGATTCCTGATTATCAGATTTTTGTGTGTTGAGCGCTGTGAAACTTGTCAAAGTTCGTTTCCCCAATGCATAAGAATTCCGCTGTTTTGTCGTCGACTCACCAAATCCTCCACAGCCGTCAGATCACGCTTCTTTCATTTTTCTTTGTGTTGATGCTGTACACTTCAGAGCTGATTCAAAACATTCGACATTAGTTTAGAAGCGTGTTCAGCGTGTACACACCGGATGCAATGATGACGACCATCTGACAAGATCTGAAGTGGCTTGCGATCTATGTTCCAACATTGCGGAGCTGGGCACGGCTTCGTCCACCGTAGATTTGCTGCTGTGCATCCTCCGGGGCATGGGCACCAAATCAAGTGTGGGGTGCAACTTAGCTTGGCCACCGTCACCGCGCTATGTTGTGCTCATTCGGATGCAGAGTGCGGTGATGATGCGCGTCGGCCGTTGATTGGCTCATGCGAATTCATTTATCATCTATCGTATGGAAAGCAGGCCTCTCTAGTAGTTTACCCGACCATCGCCTGACTGATGGCAGCACATAAAAGGGACCATGCGTATTCCCAGAAAGACCGACCGAGGGCTCCATGTTGCGCTACCCGCGGGATGGCAGCGCTGCTTGATCCGCGTTCCATAGCATCGTGCACAGCTTGACGGTGAGCAGGTGCCACGATGCACAAGCTGTAGGCGGCTCTGGATACTGTGTTTGGATGATGCCGAGGATCAAGGCTAAGGCTGGTAATGCTTTTTCTTAGGCTGTGTCTCGGGAACGATACCGGAGAGCTGATCCCAGGTTGTCGGGTCGAGGCCCTCGTATAGAGCTCGCAATGGCTGGCAGAGCGCTTGCGGGCGTAGAACACTCAGAGAGAGAGAGAGAGGGAGAAAGAGGGGCATGCTACAGGGAGCTTCGGGATGTGTCAAGCTACGAGGCTGAGTGCGGAGGTGGCATCTGAGCTTTGCAGATTTGCGTCGAGGTCCTTCAGCGATGAGTTTGGCAGTGCCATCCGAGCGGACCTGGTGATGCTCCAGTTGGCCATCTTCGTCAATATTGTATACGCCGTCACCATGACCAGCAAATGGTCCCGAGTGAGACCCGCCTCCTTTCTTCACATCACCATTCATGAACAGCAAATGATCTGACATGAGGCGTGCGCCTCTTCCTTCACAACCCACTGCCAGAAAGGATCACTCCTCAGACCGCGACTGTTCTTTCCGGAAGCTTCCTTTCTGTGGCGCCTGCCCGCCCCCGATCCAGGCTCCTCATCGCTGAGCCATGGTGCCCACAGGTGGTGTGTGGCGCCTGCCCGCCCCCGATCCAGGCTCCTCATCGCTGAGCCATGGTGCCCACAGGTGGTGTGTGGCGCCTGCCCGCCCCCGATCCAGGCTCCTCATCGCTGAGCCATGGTGCCCACAGGTGGTGTGTGGCCTGCCACTTGATCAGGCTCCTCATCGCTGAGCCATGGTGCCCACAGGTGGTGTGTGGCGCCTGCCCGCCCGATCCAGGCTCCTCATCACGGCTGAGCCATGGTGCCCACAGGTGGTGTGTGGCGCCTGCCGCCCGATCCAGGCTCCTCATCGCTGAGCCATGGTGCCCACAGGTGGTGTGGCGCCTGCCCGCCCGATCCCAGGCTCCTTCGGCTGAGGCCATGGTGCCCACAGGTGGTGTGGCGCCTGCCGCCCCTGATCAGGCTCCTCTCGCTGAGCCATGGTGCCCACAGGTGGTGTGTGGCGCCTGCTGCCCGCCCGATCCAGGCTCCTCATCGCTGAGCCATGGTGCCCACAGGTGGTGTGTGGCGCCTGCCCGCCCCCGATCCAGGCTCCTCATCGCTGAGCCATGGTGCCCACAGGTGGTGTGTGGCGCCTGCCCGCCCCCGATCCAGGCTCCTCATCGCTGAGCCATGGTGCCCACAGGTGGTGTGTGGCGCCTGCCCGCCCCCGATCCAGGCTCCTCATCGCTGAGCCATGGTGCCCACAGGTGGTGTGTGGTTGAATCTCCAGCAGCATCCTTGCCATAGGTGGTGGCTGACATCGGGTTTGTGGTTTCCATCTAAATCCAGGGTCGCCTCGGGGTCCGATGTCTTCTTGTTGTCAGCAGCGTTCTATCAGGCACGGGCGCCTCCCCTCTCCGCGCCCCTCTCCCTTCCTTTCCTCTGTATTCTCACAAAGGTTGTTGCGCTTCCTCTGCCGCGCCCATCCCAGATATCCCTCCATGACAGCCTTGGCCCCAGTGCTGAGGCCACAACCTGGGATCCTGCTTGGTCGTTGTGGGGTACTCCTGGAGTCCTCTTGGGTGCCAAGCAGGGCCCTCCTGGAGTCCTCTTGGGGTTTAGTTGACCTCATTTTCGTCTGGCGATTCTGGCATCTCTACTTCGGCGGAGGTCAGGCATGACGGGTCACGGGGTTCTGGCTGCAGTTGGATTGGCCATCGTATCGAGCTATGGCTTGCTCTCAGCTTGCGGCCTTTTCTACAGCCCGTTGATGGGGGTGATGCCACCCTCCCTTTTGCCCCCCCGGAGTAGCCCGAGGATGATGCCCACGTTGTTCCCCCCTACTGTCCCCGCTTGCGCCTGTCAGATGAATGAGCACGCACGGGCCGCTGTCCGCGCTTGCGCCTGTCAGACAAATGAGCACGCACGGGCTGTCCCCGCTTGCGCCTGTCAGACAAATGGCTTGCACAGGCCGCTGTCCCCGCTTGCGCCTGTCAGACGAATGAAGCACGCACAGGCGCTGTCCCAGCTTGCGCCTGTCAGACAAATGAGCACGCACGAGCCGTGTCGCTTGCGCTGTCAGACGAATGAGCACGCACGGGCCGCTGTCCCCGCTTGCGCCTGTCAGACGAATGAGCACGCTGCAGGCCGCTGTCCCCGCTTGCGCCTGTCAGACGTATGAGCACGCACGGGCCGCTGTCCGCGCTTGCGCCTGTCAGACGAATGAGCACGCGAATGACCAAGCCAATGCACGAGAGAGAGGGAGACGTCACTTCGATATTGCACTCTCCGCTTGCATGCCACGGCATCCGAGGGTGGGGCAGCCGACTGTTGAGATGCTGACGGGAGGAATTTGTGCTCCGGATTTCGCTGCAGGTGCTGCCATTCTTGATGCTGGGCATCGGCATCGACGATGCCTTCGTCCTCATCCACCAGTTCGACATGACTGATCCCGGCCAATCCACTCCAGACGTGAGCGCCCTGCTACTCCCCCCCCTCCCTGGTGGCCTCGCTGCCTCCTCCGTGGCTCTGCTACCACAGTCACAAGACGCCGCTCAGACAGGGCTCTGTTTTTCCATTTCGAGAAATTGTGGGCCAATATTGTGAACGACGTCGGTCCCTGATCAGGAGGGACGGCCTCAGCTGCCTCAATAGCGGGTATCGTGGGGAAAGCAGCGGAGGAGTTTCGGAGGGGATTCAGGGCATGACACAACATTGGGCGGAGGGGAATGGACACGGGGGTTATTGCAGAGGTTGAAAGTGATGCTGAT
>LGRX02035103.1:0-10828 GCA_001247695.2 Cymbomonas tetramitiformis | reverse complement strand
GACGAGGCAGAGGCAGGTACAAGGGTGTGGGGCATGCGTATAGGACAAGGCAGGGTGCGAAACGGGGAGCAGCAGGCACAGGGGACAGGAGAAATCCAGGCACCTGCAGCTATCTCCACGATCACCACAAGGGCATCCAGCAAACACGCGCGCGGCGCCACGTCACACGCTCCCTTGGTGGGCTGCCCGGCAAGCGCCTCGAAGTGCTCGCAGACGCACGCCAGGGGCACGTGTCCCCCGGCAGCGCGCAGCAGTAGCGAAGCCGCTTCCACACGGGGCCTATCATTGGCTGCATAGGCCATTGCCCTCACCCTCGATCCCGCCTGCGACCAAAACAGACGCCAAGCCGTATGCCGGCCTGTCATCAGCATACTCTGCGCCTGTCTCTCCGCCCCATGCTCAGCATACTCTGCGCCAGCCTCATCGCCCCACGCTCAGCATATTGCACGCCGGCCTCACCGCCCCACGCTCAGCATACTCCACGCCGGCCTCACCGCCCCACGCTCAGCATACTCCACGCCGGCCTCACCGCCCCACGCTCATCAGACCCAAAGCTCTTACGCGGCCCAGCACACTCAGTCCTCCATCTCTATGCCGCCCCCACGGAAGAAGCGTTACAGAGTATCTCGACATAGAATGCAGCCGTCGAAGAGCCGAGAGTGAGGCACAGGCACACACCTTGACGAGGTCCGGAAAGCGCTGCTCCGCCGCATGAAGGTCCAGCCACTGCTGCTCAATCAGCACCGTGACAGCTGGCACGAGATCGTCGAGAGCGCCCGCGATCTCAACGTCGCTCGACGCCTCGAACAGGTGCTCCACCACGAGCTATCAACAGCAACCCCAAAGCCCTTTATCTTCCTGCGACTGTGATATGCAGCTTGCGCTTTTGGGTGCTTGACATATTGTGCGGAAGCTGCTGTGCGGGCTTCCCCCGCGACTGTAATGTGCAGCATTCGTCCGGGGAGGCAAGCAACGAGAGGCAGCATCACTTTGCCGGCCGCTTCCAGGAAAGGAAGTCATGCTCTAAAGTCCCCTCATTGGGACTCTGCCTCATCTCCAAAATTTCACATTGACACATCCAACAGCACAAACCCAGAGGGGTCCAAAGAGTGGACCGCACCTCGGGCTGCCAAGCCGAGAGAGACGCCAGGTGGCTACCAATTATCCCTCGTGCAGAGTTAGCCACCTAATTGAAACACCCTCCACCACACCGCAGAGTGAGCAGCGCAAAAACAAAATATTGCTATTCCAACGTCGAGTAATATGTTCAAATTGGAGTGCAACAGAATTTTTGTGGTTTCAGACTTTCAGAATCCGTGCCTCCTGCTGCAGTAGAGCCGAATGACACATGTAGCTCCGTGACACAAACAGGATGTACAAGTAGCCACGAAGCGACACGCCTGTTCAGCTCTGTTCCTTTTGCTCTTGCAAACAGGAACTTCACGGGTACCTACGGTACTCTGTGAGGCACACTGCAAATCGGATTTTGTATAGCTTTCTTCACCTGTTTCACCTGTAAACAGTAGAGTAGGTAGTGACTAGACCACTAGGTTGTACGACGGCGATCGACGACAACAGGAGGTCTCGGAGCGAAGTCGCGGGAACGGCGTTACGACTTCAAAACGACGTCTTCACATCGGCGAAAGCAGTACGATTGACTTCACTGTGACTCCTTTGAGGGACAAGAATGTCGGGAAGTGCTAAGAACAAGGATCCAGAGGATTTCCCTCCCCTCCCGGGGAAGCCCGACATCGGACAGGCGTCCCCTTCCCCCGCAGCACAGTCTACACAGGAAGTGCTGATGCAAGAAATTCTGGCGATGCAAAAGCAGCAAGGGGAGATGCTGGAAATGCAGAGGCAGCAGGCAGAGGAGCATCGCCTGCTGCGGGACGAGCTTCAACGGCAATCACAGATCAACGTTGCGTTGGAAGCGAAGGTTGCAGCGAAGTCTGGGACATCGGACCCGGACACCGTGGCAAAAACTGCTGAACAACTTCTGGAGAGAAGGAGGAAACTGGCGTACGTGCCAGCAGCCTCCGTCAATCCGTTCCCTCCGCGGCCAGCGACGTTGACAACGAGAATGCCGCAGCTGTACGATCTGCACGGGAACAAGACTTACGACGCTCTCTCCAAGAAGTCTAACTCTTCAATGAAGTACGAGTGCTTAGTTTTGGCTCCGGCGCTGTCTTACTTACATGACGTGGTGTATGAGTGTAATGAGACGTTGGACGCGGATGAGGACCGCAAGTTGTCGAACCACGACTGGCAAAAACGTTTTCACGCGGTGACCAACTCGGTGCACGGCGTGTACGCGATGCTGTGCAACAGGTGGACGATGCTGGAATTGCGCGGGCAACTGGAGCAGGAGCCTGGATCTTCACAGCGGGGAGGATCTGACGCTCTACGTGCGAAGCTGCAGTTCGTGGAAGACAGGGTCTACCAGGCAGCGGACGGCGTGGTGGCAGACGAGGTGTTGCAGCGGTGGCTGAACGACTTTGACAAGAACCGCGGCAAGGCGATGCTGAGTTTTACTTCGAAGACTGCGGCGAATTCGGACGCGCGGGTCGTGAAGGACCACCGGGAACAGCGCTGGAAGGAGCGTAAGAAGTACGATGAGGAGAAGGACGGTAAGCAGCCTACTGGGAAAGGCGGCAAGGGCCGGGGCGCGAAGCCCGCGGCCGATGCGTGATGTGCGTGCCGCTACCCCGTCCTGCGCGACAGCCCTCTCCGGGCGCTGGTCGGGGAAAACTCACCGTGCAGCAGCAGGTGAGACAGCAGAGGGGAGCATCGCGCGCGGCAGGCGCCAGTTCCGAAGTGATGCAGTGGATTACTCACGGGGTGAAGTTGAGGTGGAAGCGCGAGCCTCCGCCTCCGTTCGACCACGGTTTGTCACTGAGGGATGCTACGCGTCAGCAGCAGATATGGCTAGACGCGGCGAAGGAGAGGCTGCTACAGAACGGTGCCTGGACGAGAGCGACGAGAAGATCTCATGTTTCTCGCGTTTTTTTGGTGCCGAAACCGGGTACGAACAAGTGGAGACTGGTGGTGGACTTCCGATGGCTGAACCAGTGGTGTGTGAAAAATCGCGTGAAGATGGAGACGCTGAAGAAACTACGAAGACTGGCGAAGCCGGGCGACTGGTGCTTCAGTTTCGACCTTCAGGACGGTTTTCATGCGCTGGGGATTCACCCGGACTTTCAGCGCTTCATGCAGTTCGACCTGCAAGGAGACCTGCTTCAATGTTCTGCGGTACCGTTCGGGTGGAACAACGCTCCGAGGGTGTTCTGCAAGTTTGTACGCGTGATGGTGGAAGCACTACGTTCTCCGCAGGCAGCAGAAGATCGCAGGGAGATCAGGAAGCTGCGGGACGGTTCCGCAGTACGACAGCGATGGTCAGTTTGTCGCAGAGCAGGTGGCGCTGGCGAGGACGCGAACCGTCACAGCGGGATGCGAGTACTGCTGTACATGGACGATTTGTTGGTGCTAGCCGACTCTCAGCGAGAAGGCTTTCTGCGTCGAGAAAAAGTTCAACTGGTGCTTCATCGGCTGGGCCTAAGGCGGAACGAGAAGAAGGGCCAATGGGAGCCTGCGCAGGTGGTGGAGCACCTCGGCTTAGAGGTGGACCTGAAGCTGGGGCTATTCCGTGTCACAGAGCGACGGCTACACAAAATCCACACAAGAGCGAAGGAGATCCTGTGCGAGGCAGCGAGAAATCGGAGGTGGATTCCTGCCAGGAGACTGGCTGCCTTCACAGGACTCTGCCAATCCGTGTACTTGGCGGTACCGGCAGCGAGGCTCGACCTACGGGAGCTCTACTTCGTGCTGGCAGAGAAACGCAGCTGGGGAGCAAAGGTAAAGATCTCGCATGCAGCTCGGGGGGACTTAGAATGGTGGTCCAGGCTGCCTGTGATGAGCAGGTGGAACGGGCGCAAGATCTGGAGGTCCCCGACGAGAGCGAAGGTGCACACAGATTCCTCGATGATGGCCTGGGGAGGAGTACTGAACCGCAAGTTCCCCGCGAGAGGTTTCTGGCCGGACGAGATGCGTGACTGGCACATCACACACTTGGAGTTGGAAGCCGTGTACAAGACCGTGCAGGCGTTCCTGAAGGAGCTGAAGGGCAAGGTCGTACGACTCTACTGTGACAACCAGGCGGTGGTGGCGATGCTCTCACACTTCACCTCCAGGAACCCGGACCTGATGAGGAGAATGCGGAGACTCTGGTCGCTCCTCGACCTGCACGACATCGAGCTGCAAGCTCGCTACATCCGCAGCGAGGCCAACGTGTGGGCCGACAACCTTTCTCGCTGCGAGGATCTCGACGACTGGAGACTCAATCGAAAGTGGTTTGTGTGGGCCAGCGAGCAGTGGGGCCCCTTCACGGTGGACCGGTTCGCTTCCGAGATCTCCGCGCAGCTTCCTCGGTACTACGCTGCGTGGAAGGACCCGAAGTGCGAAGGAGTGGACTCTCTGACGTACGACTGGCGGGGGGAGAACAATTGGGTGAACCCCCCGTGGGCGCTGCTGGACGAGGTGGCGCACAAACTGCGGGAGGAGGGGGCCGCTGCTACGGTGGTGGCTCCGTACTGGCCGGGCCAGTTCTGGTTCAGGGAGTTGGAGGCCCTGGCCACCGAGGTGGTGATCATGCCACGGCGCAGGGACCTGTTCACTCTGAGCAGGCTGGGAGGGTCCGAGCTGCTCGGGCCCTCAAAGTGGGAAGCTGTGATGTTCTTCATCGAGGCGCGCCCGTGAGTTACTGCACTGTTGAAGTGCGCAGGAACTCTGCGAAGTGTACGACAGCGGGCGAGGTGGCCGTGGGCTCAAAAATCGAGGTGTTTTGGAAGGACGATGACTGCTTCTACCCGGGTGTGGTGAAGGAGTTCAGCGAGGACGGGAAGGCGCACGTGCTGTACAACGACGGCGACGAGGAGACACTGGACCTGTCCGTGGAAAATTTCAAGATCATTGACAGTGCGGGCGTGTCGGAGCTGACGGACGAGGCAGCGGACGCGGACGGCGAGAACATTGACCGCGGAGGCGACTACGAAGAGAACAAGCGCGGTGGTGCGGTAGAGAACTTCAAGATCATTGACGGCTCGGGCGTGTCGGAGCTGACGGACGAGGCAGCGGACGCGGACGGCGAGAACATTGACCGCGGAGGCGACTACGAAGAGAACAAGCGCGGTGGTGCTGTAGAGAACTTCCTCACGCGCTCACTCTGTGAGCGGTGGAGGAGTGAGTTGGGACAGTCCCGGCTCACAGAACTGGCAGTGAAAATGCAGAAAAAAGCACTGCTGGACACGACGATGGGCAACTACGGACCGAAGGCGCGGCGCTTCATTTTTTTTTGTGAGCAGCACCAACGGCAGTGACTGCCAGCAACAGAGGCGACGGTGTTGTTGTACATCGCCTCTGTGTTGCAGGACGGGGGCATCAAGTCAGCTTCCTTGCAGCCGTACCTGTCAGCCATCAACAACTACCACGAGGACCTGCGGTTTCCTGGACCAGCAAAGGGCCGTGCTGTGACCCGAGCTGTGAAAGGGATGGCAACCATCCAGGCGGAGCTGGAGGTGCAGGAGGAGAGCATCCAGACCCAGCGGACTTGGCTGCCAGCGGGACACGTACGACGTGCACACGAAGCAGCGCTGAAGTTGACACCGCGATCTTCTGAAGAGCTGCGGCTGCTACAGGCTTTCTCCTACGTGGTCATTGCCTTTGTGACCTTTGGCAGACCGGACACGGGGACTTCGTTGTCACGGCAGCACGTTCATTGTGGTGACAGTGAATTCTCTGTGGTGCTGCTGAAGGAGAAAGGACGGCGGCACCACCGGGTGAAGAGACGCCTGTGCATCCCCTGGAGGGGAGTGGCTCTTTTGAGAGAGCTGGTCTTGCACTGGGAGTTTCACCGTCACGCAGCTTGGAGCAGATCTGGGAAGACTCAACCTGATGCCTACTGGCTGCTACCCGAGGACCCGAAGAACTTCAAGGCGTCAGTTGCCAATGACTGGATTGGTCTGGCTCTCAGCGAGCTGGGTTGCAGACCTTCGGAGGGCGGTCATTTTTCTGCACACAGCACTCGGAAGGGTGCCACTACGTGTGCTAGAGCTGTGGGTGGGACAATGGAGAAAGTGTGTTTCTTTGGAGGCTTGTCACGGTTCTCTTCTGCAGTACAACACTACATTGACCCGACAGCTTTGAGGGACGCAGACATGAACTTCTACTTCGAGTGGTTAACATGGTCACAGTGACAGAGATCAGATTTCTGTTGTGTGCCTCACAGTTTCATCTCTGGTTTCATGGCAAATGAGGATTCGAGCAAAAGAGAAATGTTCAAATTGGAGTGCAACAGAATTTTTGTGGTTTCAGACTTTCAGAATCCGTGACTCCTGCTGCAGTAGAGCCGAATGACACATGTAGCTCCGTGACACAAACAGGATGTACAAGGAGCCACGAAGCGACACGCCTGTTCAGCTCTGTCCCTTTTGCTCTTTCCACCGCTCCCGACCCAGAGGACTCTTTCCTTTTGGTGACTTGCACAGACAGTCTGGACATCTCATCAAACTAGAATTTAGAAAGCATCTAAAAAAGCACTAAATGCATTTTCAAACACTTTACAAAATCATTTAATGAAATGTATTGCAGTGCCTGCCTCTGGCAAATGAGGATTCGAGCAAAAGAGAAACACCTCAAATCAAGGCAGGCTGCGCGGAGGGAGAGGTCACCTCGCAGCGGTTCCGGAGAAAGCGAGACAGATTGCCGTCCACCCAGATCACAGCAGGAGACATTTCTTTACGGACAAGTCACAGACAGACAGACAGACAGAGTGAGATCACCGCTTAGCCGGGTTGCAGCGGGAGAGATCACCTTGGGCTCGGGATCGAGGCACACGGTTAAAGCGTGCACCAGCAGTGCCTCCACCTGAGCGGCGGCCATGTGTGCCGCGGAAGATGCTAGTAGCCGTCCTCCGGCCTCCACCGCCGCGGCCCTTACCTCCATCTGGGTGTCACTTCGGGCTATTCGGCCCACCAGCTCAGCCGCCACCCGAGAGCATACGGTGGCGGCGTCCGGCTCCGGCGCTCCTGCACGCGTCCCCTCCCCGATTCCAGCTCAGCGCTTGATCCCAACCGAAGCCCCGCCCGGTCCCCTCAACTTAATCCTCGTTAAGCTGGCAGGCCGATCGCTGGGATCAGAGAGTGGGGATAGCAGAACACAGCTGCTGCGAGATGCCGTATGGTACAGGTGCCGACACAACCACTGAGGAGAGGCATATATTCCCATCCAGCCACAGCGAGACAGCATTGGGCACTAGGTGGCGTGTGCTTATCCTTGGACCGACTCCTTTGGCACCCCGTAGCCACAGAAGACCGGCTGCACTATGTACCCACGCCGGGGATCAAAGGATTCAGCACACACTTCGGGACACTCATCCGGATTCTCCGGAGCTCACTAGTGAAGAATGGGACCCCCTAAGCCTCGCTGAGCCACCCGAGCCCCTCTGCATCCGCACCGCCAGCGCACTAGGTGGTGTGTGCTTATCCTTGGACCGACTCCTTTGGCACCCCGTAGCCACAGAAAACCAGCTGCACTATGCACCCACGCCAGGGATCAAAGGATTCAGCACACACTTCGGGACACTTATCCGGATTCTCCGGTGGCGTGCTTATCCTTGGACCGACTCCTTTGGCATCCCGTAGCCGCAGAAGACCAGCTGCACTATGTACCCACGCCGGGGATCAAAGGATTCAGCACACACTTCGGGACACTTATCCGGATTCTCCGGAGCTCACTAGTGAAGAATGGGACCCCCTAAGCCTCGCTGAGCCACCCGAGCCCCTCTGCATCCGCACCGCCAGCGCACTAGGTGGTGTGTGCTTATCCTTGGACCGACTCCTTTGGCACCCCGTAGCCACAGAAAACCAGCTGCACTATGTACCCACGCCGGGGATCAAAGGATTCAGCACACACTTCGGGACACTTATCCGGATTCTCCGGTGGCGTGCTTATCCTTGGACCGACTCCTTTGGCATCCCGTAGCCGCAGAAGACCAGCTGCACTATGTACCCACGCCGGGGATCAAAGGATTCAGCACACACTTCGGGACACTCATCCGGATTCTCCGGAGCTTACTAGTGAAGAATGGGACCCCCTAAGCCTCGCTGAGCCACCCGAGCCCATCTGCATCCGCACCGCCAGCGCACTGCTGCCTTGTGCCTGAAGCTGGCTCACCCCTGCCCCCCGAGTTGCGCGAGCCATATCTCCACCACCAAGCTCACGCATAGGACCGCCCCTCTGCTCCCTGAGCCTCACTGGGCCACCTGAGCCCCTCTGCGGCTGCCCTGCCGGCGCGCTGCTGCTGTGTCTCTGAAGCCGGCTCACCTCCGCCAATCGAGCCACCCCTTCACCACCAAGCCCACATCCCGTACCACCCCGCTGCCCCCTACACAACCTAGAGCCTGGTCTCAAGAGATCTTGCCCACCCACCCCATGGCCAGAATGTCCAAAGGCTGTTTCAAGGGGCTGAGAATGATAAACTGGGCTGCCCTCATTCGAACCTGCGGCCCCGCCACAAACTTGCGCCTGTAGCCCTCTACTCCCCTCACCAACTCCACATGACTGAAGCCCTTGCTGTGATTGCCTTTCGAGGAAGCTGCGAACTTGAGCAATGCGCTCCACACTTGCCCTACACCTGTCGTGCCGCACTGTTCCTACTTGGGTCCCATCCCCACAGTTGCCTGTGTGTCCCAAGCCCTCCCGGTGGCCGATAGTTCACCATCCGGTCGTCGCCTTCCCGACAGCTGCTCACTGTTAGTTCCGGCACGGCCAGCAACCTCGCCCCGTGGGCACAGAAGCTGATGAGATGCCGTATGCTGCCGTGCAACCTGTTGTAAGTGGTCATCGTTGCTGGGATGGGCCCCCGGGCTCTGAGGGGCCCGGCGTGTGTCAACTCCACCCGCGAGCCTCCCCACATCTCCCCCGTCACCCTCATCAGTTCCCCCCATGCCATCAACCGCCCCAAGAAGGCCGGCCACCCGCCTGCTCGCCCCCATCAAGGTGGCCACCCCTCCCTCAGCCAAGGCCATTGCTTGCTCCGGCGAGGCCCCACTCTGCTCCTGAGTCCAGACCCCACTCTCCGGGCCCGGCGACAAAAGGTCATCCCACTCATTCAAGATACCCTCGACACTTGACGCCGCCTGGCTGAGCCCGCCTATGCCTGCCCGCGCCCCTCCAGATCGCGCCTCGGCGGTGCCCCTTCCTTGACTCCCCACAGTGTCCAGATGCTCCACCTCCCGCCGCATGTCCTCCATGCTCTCCAAAAGCCTCGATGCTAGGGGTGTGTGTATGTATGCTAGGGGTGTGTGTGTATGCTTATCCTTGCGACTCCTTTGGCGCCCCGTAGCCACAGAAAACTGCACTATGTACCCACGCCGGGGATCAAAGGATTCAGCACACACTTCGGGACACTCATCCGGATTCTCCGGAGCTCACTAGTGAAGAATGGGACCCCGTAAGCCTCGCTGAGCCACCCGAGCCCCTCTGCATCCGCACCGCCAGCGCACTGCTGCCTTGTGCCTGAAGCCGGCTCATCCCTGCCCCCCGAGCTGCGCGAGCCATATCTCCACCACCAAGCCCACGCGCAAGACCACCCCTCTGCTCCCTGAGCCTCACTGGGCCACCTGAGCCCCTCTGCGACTACCCTGCCGGCGCGCTGCTGCTGTGTCTCTGAAGCCGGCTCACCTCCGCCAATCGAGCCAACCCTTCACCACCAAGCCCACATCCCACACCACCCCGCTGCCCCTTCACGCCCCAGAGCCTGGTCTCAAGAGAGCTTGCCCACCCACCCCACAGCCAGAATGTCCAAGGGCTGTCTCAAGGGGCTGAGAATGATAAATAAACGGTGGCGTGTGTGTGTGTGTGTGTGGCTACATGGTGGGAATACAGGCTGGATGCAACGCACCAGAGGCCAAGGCGACGGCGAGGGGGATGGCCGCTTGGCGGACATCCGCGCGCGTGGAAGAGAGGCCCCCCTTCCCGATGATCTGTTGCAGCAGCCTCGGCACCACGCCGCGCTGAGGCTCAAGGCCGGAGCCCGCGCCGCGCTGCACCGCGGAGAACCACAGGCGCGCGCACTGAGTCATCGCAAGCAGCAGCGTCTCACAGGCCGATGGGAGCTTCTCTGCCAGCGCTGCCAGTGCCTCTCCAGCTCCTTGCTCAACCAGTCCTCGCGCCAGCTCAGCGGTCATCCTTTGCTGCGCTGGAGGTGCAGGAAGACCCTCCGCGGGGTCCGCGAGATCCATGGCGCCACAACTGTCGTCTGTGCAGCCACCCCCTCCACCCGCCCCGTTACCTCCAACCCCCCACCTGAACGCCACAAGCTCACACCTGGGTATACACTCACGGACGAGGTGAGGGCAAAGGAAAACCACATGAAGGGGAACGTGCGAAACTGTGACTGCACTCATCGACCAATGATCAGCGAGGTTTGAAATGCTGAGTATAGCATACGGACCCTACAGAAGCATCTGTGCCAGAAGTGTGGCGATCCTTACTGGTGGCCGCGCTGAGGCAGTCCGACCCAGAAGTGTGCGCATTCCACCTCGTGGCCACGTCCAGGCTGCTGCGCCGTTAAGGCACAGCACAGGACCTACAGCACACAGCAGCAAGCCGGGAAGGAGGGGGTACAAGCCTGCAGTGCGGGCAGAAAGCACGGAGCCTGATGGCTGCACGGCAGGGGACGATGAAGGGGTCAAGTCCAAACGCACGGGGGAGGAATGGAGCCTGAGGCAGCAGAAGGTGGACGAGCCCGATGACAGATGGGGAGGGATGGAGC
>LGRX02035102.1:0-26399 GCA_001247695.2 Cymbomonas tetramitiformis | reverse complement strand
ACTCAAATCGAGGAGACAGGCGCTGGCAGCGGCCACAATGACCAGCGCAGGGACGCGCTGACCTGGCACTCATATCGAGGAGACAGGCGCTGGCAGCGGCCACAATGACCAGCGCAGGGACGCGCTGACCTGGCACTCAAATCGAGGAGACAGGCGCTGGCAGCGGCCACAATGACCAGCGCAGGGACGCGCTGACCTGGCACTCAAATCGAGGAGACAGGCGCTGGCAGCGGCCACAATGACCAGCGCAGGGACGCGCTGACCTGGCACTCAAATCGAGGAGACAGGCGCTGGCAGCGGCCACAATGACCAGCGCAGGGACGCGCTGACCTGGCACTCAAATCGAGGAGACAGGCGCTGGCAGCGGCCACAATGACCAGCGCAGGGACGCGCTGACCTGGCACTCAAATCGAGGAGACAGGCGCTGGCAGCGGCCACAATGACCAGCGCAGGGACGCGCTGACCTGGCACTCAAATCGAGGAGACAGGCGCTGGCAGCGGCCACAATGACCAGCGCAGGGACGCGCTGACCTGGCACTCAAATCGAAGAGACAGGCGCTGGCAGCGGCCACAATGACCAGCGCAGGGACGCGCTGACCTGGCACTCAAATCGAGGAGACAGGCGCTGGCAGCGGCCACAATGACCAGCGCAGGGACGCGCTGACCTGGCACTCAAATCGAGGAGACAGGCGCTGGCAGCGGCCACAATGACCAGCGCAGGGACGCGCTGACCTGGCACTCAAATCGAGGAGACAGGCGCTGGCAGCGGCCACAATGACCAGCGCAGGGACGCGCTGACCTGGCACTCAGATCGAGGAGACAGGCGCTGGCAGCGGCCACAATGACCAGCGCAGGGACGCGCTGACCTGGCACTCAAATCGAGGAGACAGGCGCTGGCAGCGGCCACAATGACCAGCGCAGGGACGCGCTGACCTGGCACTCCAATCGAAGAGATAGGCGTTGATGACCGCCGCTATGACCACGGCAAGTGCGGTCTTGAAGCCGGTTCTTATGGTTCGAGGGCTGATGTGCAGCACGAGCTGCGTGGGTAGGAGTCCCCACAGCATCGTCGTGGAGGCCTTGTGGGCGGCCCTCTCCCTTGAAGCCTGCCAGCCTTCCCACGGCACGAGTAATCTCCTCATCCCAAGCTTGCGATCCTGCCTGGCACATCATCGCCCGCTTCTGCCGTGCCTGCCGCCCCCCTCGTTAGCCTCCCACCTCCAACGCTAATCCACTCACCTGTGAGAAATGAAGTAAACACTTTGTGGGAGGTGGCACCAACACCGCTAAGGGGTTAGAAGGCAGGAGTGGGGCTAGAGCAACGCAACGGGCAAAGGGCAAGGGGCAAGGGGGGCTTGAGGAAGGCGAATGAGGAGGAGATCACAGATCCACTTTTTTACCAGTTGGGGGCCTCCGCCAAACCCCTCATACGAGGTGGAGGCGGGAGGGAGCGTTTGCAGCAACGAGGAGGGGGTAGAAAGCGGGGAGCGGGGAGTGCCTTGACGAAGGCGCTGCGGTGCTGGCCAATGCGCTGGCAGAAATCGTTGAAGCTAAAGAAAAAGTAGTAAAGGATCTTCATATCCTCAATATCACCGGTGGCCCAGCAGCTCTCCTCCGGGACGTCTGCCACCTTAAAACAAAAGTGCCACGTCAGCCCCGTTGGACCCCCGCATTCGCTGTGTCATCATCATCATCATCATCATCAAGTGTGCCTCTGCAATCACCATGTCACCCATCACCCACTGGGTCCCTGCAATCGCCGTCTCACCAATGGCTCAGCTGTGTAGGCGCGACAGTGAATCTGAATCTTCTTCCGCAGACACTCCGGAGCTCCCTTGCCCCCCGCGGAGGCCCTCAGAAGCTGGTGCACACCTTCCCGCCCCGAGGGCCCCTGAGATGCACGCAGAGGGCTGCTGTGCATTTCGCCTTCCTCTCTTGGCATCAGCTAGTACTCTCATAGACACGCGTGCATGGGGGGGAGTGGTGGAGCGGGCGAGGAAGAACTCGCCTGCCTCCTTTCTGCCCTTCATATTAAAAACCACCTTCTCGCGAGCAAAGTCAAGCTGGGAGCAACCCTCTCCCCGCAGCCCTCAGAGCTCAGAGTCGTCTCAGCCCCCGAAAGGGCATATCAAAGAGTGGCGGCATCACCGAGCATCGCCCAGGCCTGCTGCGCTCAGGGCGATGCCACCCTCAAGCGTGGCACGCGCACCTTAGCCATGAGGCGCTCCACGATGCGTGCGGCGCGGGCCTCGCTGCTGACGTGAAGCTCATGAGCACCGAGCCCCGCGTGAGCCTGGCTGGCGGCACACGCCTGCTCGGCGGTAAGTTCAATATGGCCCACCTCCAGGGAGTGAGTGCAGATACCCGGGGATCGCGCAGAAGTGGAGGCTCCCATCTCGAGGGCCACATCGTCCTCCGAAGCGCTGTCCTCGCCCGAAGCAAGGGGTCGGGACTCCGGCCCGGGCAGCTGGGTTTGCCGCTGCCACGTCTCGGAGCTGCGCTCCTTCAGAAGCCACGCCACCGAGCTGTGGTCCCCCAACTCTGCCAGCATCTGCCCGCCCCCCTCCCCCCTCAAGTCCCCTCTATTTGCATTTCAGGATCTGCTTCGTCTAGACCCGACGTTGTGCCGCCATCTACCGCTGTGGTAACACAGCACCACAAGCCTTTCCTCGCCGGGCGCACCTTTACCACCAGCCACATGAAAAGCCGACGCACGCCACACACGGCCCGGCACAGAGCATTTCTGATTTGTGCGCGTACGTCAGCATTCGCAGCACACCGCACATCGGACACCAGGCTACACCCATCAGGTGCCACAGAGCCACTCTGACCCGCGCAATTGTGATAGGGAACATCATCAGCTTCCACAGGCCCACAGATAGCCAGGATACCTGCTGCGCTAGACATCAATCTCCTCCGCCAGGTCCGACACGGTCTGGCGCATGTGCTCGCGGATTCCCTTCTGCACGAGCCTGGGACTCGCTGCGCACCGCACTGCTCATCCCCTGCGTCCCGCGCCCGCGCCTCAGCATGCCGAGCGATCGCACTTCTTAAACCACATCCTTCGCTGCAGCTGGCACATGGGCGCCGCAAACCATATCGCCAGCGGAAACGTCAGATTGAGAGGCGAATCGACGGTGGGATGGAAGGGCCAATGCAGGCCATAGGGGATGGGGTGCGGCGCGAGGGGCGCGTGTAGTGATTATACGCTGCGAAGGCACTTTCCAGTCACATGCCAAAACACCTGCAGAGCACAAGATGGCAGTGCCGCAGGCAGCTCCCTCGAGTAATCAATCTCGTGCTGGAGGTATGTATGTATCAGACCGCCATAGTTCGGAGCTGAGGGCCGCTTTAGGGCCGCTTTGGGATCGTCTGTATTTACAATTTGGTTTTTGCATTGAGGGAAATTCGGAGCACCAAGGAACGTCGATGATCGCTCCCTAATAATACAACGGCTCTCCCGTAAAGCTGCGGTCTTGACACGTGGGACGGTGGCTCTGAAACCAAAATGCTAGCGCTTGGGTGATGTAAACGGATGACCGGTGATGGTGCTGCACATTGGAATATGCACGCTCCGATGTTCTAAGTGCACTGTAAAGACTGTCTAGGATCACCACAGCTCACAGGGCATAAAACCCGAAGGAAACCCTAACTTTAGGGCTCCTCTACAGCGTCTAAAAGAGAGAGACGACTTGTCCACCGGGCACACAATCCAATATCGTGTGCTTCTTGCAATTGTCCTGACCCGGGTTGAAGGTCGTGGGTACCATATCGGGTAGCGCATCGATGGTAAAAACATGACGGCCTTCATGTCTTCACCTTTCGTAGGGATAATCTCTCGCGATTTGACCGTCGCGTTGACGATCACGCCCACCCAGCCGGCGTTCGTACCCGCGGCAATCTTGCCGTTATATTCATCCTTGAACGTTGCATAAGGGACAGCAAGCGACGTAATGTTTTGTTCCTCGCTCGTGCGGGGGCGCTTCCCACGGTTATGGTTCTTCGTGGGCGCCACGGATACCTGGTCCGCGTCCAGCGTAGCGAAATCGGTCGTGTCGGCCATTTTCAACATGTAGACGGGAGGGAGACTCTCCATCACGTACATTATGTTCCCCGTGAGAGCTCTTTTCGTTTCCTTATTTTTGCGTTAACCGTTTACACGATGAAAATGGCCGACACGACCGATTTTGCGACGCTGGACGCGGACCAGGTCCGTGGCGCCCACGAAGAACCATAACCGTGGGAAGCGCCCCCGCACGAGCGAGGAACAAAACATTACGTCGCTTGCTGTCCCTTATGCAACGTTCAAGGATGAATATAACGGCAAGATCGCCGCGGGTACGAATGCCGGCTGGTTGGGCGTGATCGTCAACGCGACAGTCAAATCGCGAGAGATTATCCCTACGAAAGGTGAAGACATGAAGGCCGTCATGTTTTTACCATCGATGCGCTACCCGATATGGTACCCACGACCTTCAACCCGGGTCAGGACAATTGCAAGAAGTACACGATATTGGATTGTGTGCCCGGTGGACAAGTCGCTGATCAGATCAGGACCGTAGGATCAGATTCGTGAGGAATGATGGTGATCATCTGATCGGAATGATAGATGAACGATCTACAGGCTTGCACAACTCTGAATAGTGAAGCATGCCGAAGCATGAGTAGCGATCGCGAAAGAACCACATTCACTTTGAGTGATCGCGATTGGTCGCTGAGTTTCTATGAGCTCAGCGAACAGAATAGTAAGTTTGTGAATAAAAGCTATTGTTCGCCTTTTGTTAATACTACCTACCTGACTTATAATACGGTATGGGCCAACTTCGTTTGTGAAGTGGAGTCCAAATGAAACTATCCCGCCCAGTTCCACCGCGCGCGAGGTTTTCAGTGCGACTCGGAGAGGCACAGCTCGCCACGGAGCTGGCGCGAGTGAGCCTCCTTTCGCAAGTGGCTTGCGGCCTGAAGAGAAACCACGCATTGGACCCGATGGGAACAAGATGGAATTGGTCAACTCGCAGAGTATTATGGAGTTGATGCCTGCGCTGCATGCGGAGCGGGACGCGGCCGTATGGATCGTGCAGAACGTCATCAACTGCATGAGCACATTATGGGGGAGTCGCTGTCGACGTGGACTGCTCCTTTGCCTTACCTTTCAATGCTGCCGAAAGGCTTCACAAAGTGACCGGTGTTACTCGGGGCAGCAGTCTGAGGACGAAAACTCATGGTTGGAGTTTTGGAGAAAGCTGGCGCATTTAATTTGTGACACCCGAGAGCTGTTGGAGGTTCAGGCTGGCGTGGAGCATTCACAGGCGGCCAACGCCTCATTCTATGACTTGCTGGCGCGCATAACTATGAAGTCGGCTAATTCAGTTCGCAGCTATGCCGAGACAGCAGACGGGTGCGCAGTGTGGAGGCGACTTTATCACCTTCGGCGCAACACCGGGTGTATGCCTATTTCATGAAGCAAGTGAAGGTGCTGGTGGAACACGCAGCGAGGCTGGGAGTGCTGGGCCTCCCTCCGCCTGTTTTCCTTGAGGCGAGGCAGTCCATTCGCAGGGTGCGGGAACACGCAACGGAGCGCCAAGTCGGGTGCGACCCCATAAATGGACACTGCGACGGTTGAGATCATATTCATCGCTATGGCGTTGCTATCCCTGCACCCGAAATTTGTGTTCATGAAACCGACATTCACAAATAAGCTGCCTACCTTCACGGAGCTGGAGGAGGCGACCTGCGAGCGCTGGGACAACATCATCTCAGTGTCGAGGGCAGCATTTGAGGCGACTGCGGGTCTCGCCGAAGATAGGCGGAGCTGGAGGAGCAGAACGGGGAGCAATTGAAGGAGACGGTGCAGTGTTCCACGTGTCACCAGAAGGGGGCGCTCGGCTGGAGGATGCTTCCTGGCCAACAAGGACATACGTGATGCTTTTCTGCAACAGTGAGCGGAGCTGCGGGATAAAGTCATGCAACGGGCGCGATCCTACAATTTGAGAAGAAGCTTCCTGGTGCAGCTGCACTGGTGCAGGGGGAGCCACCTCTGCCCCCCTGGTCTTGTTGATAGGGGGAGCCACCTCTGCCCCCCTGGTCGCCCCCTGGTCTCATTGACACCGGGGAATGAGGTGCTTGCACCGGCTGAGGTGAAGCCAGACAGTGCGGGACATCAACCGTCACCTCAGCCGGCCGGTGACTTCGCCGACTTGACACTCTCCGTAACGACCAACGGTGTTTGGGCGAACCATGCGACTTCATCACGGGGAACCGGTGTCACAGTTGTTGAGTGACTACTATGCTCCGTTGCGTGGACATCGTGAGGCAACAGGCGCAGAGGGCATGCACTGCTGACAACAACGGCTGCGACGGACTGTGCTGGGCAGGCTCTATGCTTGGAGGATGCGTGCCTGACGTGAGAGGCGAGCAGCTGCAGGGAGGCGCGGAGGGCGGCTCGGGGGTCCGTGCAAGCAGACAGTTCACATCAGAACACATCTGGGAGGTGGTCCATGCCGTAGTTCACTGTACATCCGGGGTGCCAGTGTATTATATATTTGTTTACTACGACACTATTGGTGCTATGGACAGTCGCCCTTTAGAAGGTGTTGGAATCTGCGCCCTCTGCTATTCAATTTGTTGTAAAGACTGATTATCTAGGATCGCCATAGCTCACAGGGCATAACCCCCTAAGGAAACACCGAGAAACCCTAACTTTAGGGCTCCTATACGGTGTTCAAAAGGGAGAAAGTTGTGATCAGATCTGGACCGTAGGATCAGATCTGTGAGGAACGACAGTTTCATCTGATCGGAATGATACATGAAGGGATGACGAAGGACTGGTGCGTCGAGGATAACCGCAGCGACGACGTCTTCATCCTAAGTATCTGCAACAGCCAACTGAGGGCAAAGCACGTTGGGCTACGGTGCATGATGAGGGTTGTATGTGTTCTCTGCACCTTGTGACCGGTATTTCTTTTTACAAAGTGACATTGTTCACTGATTTACTTTCTACACTGAGCATGTTGGACTGGGCCTTGGTTCCCTGCAAGCCCTGGCGTCCACGTGGCGGAGTGTTCCCTGCAGGCCCTGGCATCCACGTGGCGGAGTGCTCCCTGCAAGCCCTGGCATCCACGTGGCGGAGTGCTCCCTGCAAGCCCTGGCATCCACGTGGCGGAGTGCTGATGTGGCAAAATAGAAAGTCTGAGTCTGACAAGTCGAGGCGCCTCAGGCGGCGCAAGCGCGGATCCCAGCAGACGCGCCCGAGCTCGCAGACTATCCCATCAGGCTGGCCATTAAGCGTGCACTTCCTCACCCTGCTCACCGCCATAGAGGTGGATGCAAGAGCAGACTATGATGAGACGTCCGCCTACTGCCCAAAGCTGTGAGGCCACTCAGAAGCAACTCAGATGCCACACCAAGCTTTTGCTGTCATGCAGGCATGTCCGGGAGGGATGGGGGGCAGCCCGGGAGGTGCGGGGAGCCTGGGGTGAAGGAGAGAGGGCACGCGGGTTGGTGTGCGGGCGCAGGATGGACAAGAGGGCGTTCATGCGGCAGGATCCCGGAGAGGCATACAGTGCGCCCTCATAGGCTATCAGTTCCAGGAGCCCACCCATCTCCTGCAGCTCCATCTTCATCTCCTGGATGTGCTGCTGCGCCTGCCACAGTCTCTCTCCCACGCCCGCCACCCCAAACCTACGCTCATTGGGTAAAACACTCGCCTGGTGCCTGTGGGCTGTGGACTTATTCATGTTCATTCCACGCATTCGGCGCGGAAAGCGTGCATCAGGGATTGGCCTCGCAAGGCGGAAGGCAATAGGGGCTCGAGGGCGTACCAGGGTCCACAGCAGGAGCCGCCGCTGGTTGGTGAGGGACAGGAGGCGGTCAGTCTCCCGCCCTGACGGGGTCCCTGCCAGGTCAGCGCCCCTTGTAGTTCTCCGTTGAAGAAAAGAGGGCGTCCGCCTGCTGCCCCTTCCCCCCAAATGGCAATGTTCCCCGGTAGCACCACTCAGCAACCGGCCCCGGCCGCGTGAGGGATCACCTGCTGACGAGGCGCCAACCGCACCCAGATTGAGATCACCAGCTGACGAGGCGCCAACCACACCCAGATTGAGATCACCCGGGCGACGAGGCGCCAACCGCACCCAGGTTGAGATCACCCGTCGACGAGGCGTCAACCGCACCCAGATTGAGATCACAAGGCGACGCCAGGATTGAGATCAACCGCCGACGAGGCGCCAGCCGCACCGGATTGAGATGCCACCCGTGAGTTTGAGATCACTAGGCGACGGCGCCAGCCGCACCCAGTTGAGATCACTGGACGACGGCGCCAACCGCACCCGATTGAGATCACCAACGACGAGGCGCCAACCGCACAGATTGAGATCCTGGGCGACGAGGCGCCAACCGCACCCAGTTGAGATCACCGCAAGCCGAGCAGGCGCCAACCGCACCATTAGGAATCACCGTGCTGACGAGGCGCCAACCACACGCAATTGAGATCACCACCGACGAGGCGCCAACCGCACCCAGATTGAGATCACCAGGCCGACGAGGCGCCAACCGCACCTGCACTGGGATCACCAACGACGAGGCGCCAACCGCACCAGTTGAGATCACCCGACGAGGCGCCAACCGCACCAGATTGAGATCACCGGCTGACGAGGCGCCAACCGCACCCGAGATTGAGATCACCAGTGACGAGGCGCCAACGCACCAGCATTGAGATCACTGTCCGACGAGGCGCTAACCGCACCCAGATTGAGATCACCTGCCGACGAGGCGCATACCTCATTCGGGTTGGAGAGCGTAATGTTAAAGAAGATGTTCTGCGTATGTGCGGTGATATCGTCAAATCTGATTCTGTGGAATCCGGATCCTCCTATGATAACACAGAATGGACCCCCACCGCCCCGGCCCTCGCCAGTAAGCCCGATGCCACCCTTCAACATGTCTGGCCAGTGTCGCCTCAGGCGGCATTGAGCAGCAGCGTTCGGGAACTCCATAAGCCATCTGCTCGATCAGTCTGTGTTTGTCTGGCGGATCAGTCCACGAGGCAGGGGCACTTGCGGCGAAATTGTCACCTCGATTCACCTATCTTGTTCTGAGCACCAGAAGCGAGTGGAGCGCCACGTGTGTCGGCACGGGCACGAGGTATGACGGAGTGGGGAAAACCTGAGTTCACAATTAGTTGTTCTATGTAGAAACAGATATGACAGTCAGCCTGCATTCTTCATTCACACTTCTGTGTCATCCTACTTTCAAATCACTGCTGACAATGACAAATGTAATCTGCTGAACAGTGATTCTGCTGGGAACCTGTAGGAGTACTCTGTACTGTATAGTGGAAATGGAGGGAAAGTGTAACTCTTGATAAGCAGACACGACGTGTCTGCCCGGGTATTCCATTATTGCAACTTTCCAAAACTCAATCATGAACCTAAAATATTCGTTATCAAAATTATCACAGTGATTGTCTATTCCATGATATGATAGATATTTTGATACAAAATACTTAGGATCAGATTGTCCTAGTTATTTCAAGCAATTCACAGCAGGGTGAGACAAACATGTCAAGCAAGTTGGCAGGCCACAACAATGTATCTCATTAAATTGCTATTAGTTTAATTGTTGTTTGTTTCCTTTCTCTGCCTTTTCTCTTTTCCTCTTTTGCCTTCCAGGCTCATTTGCATTCTGACCTTTGGCTGAGTGAGTGTCTCCCAGAGACTGTCAGGTGACAATGCTACACGAGCTGCTAAGCTACTGTTGCTCTCTCCTAGCTAACAGTGCTTCTCTGCTTCCTTCCTTGCCTCCGTGGCTAGCAGAGTGCCCCTTGGCAAGCAGTCCTCTCGTGCAGCCGTCACGTGGCCCTCAATCCCCAATCCCACAACAGAAAAACAACTCAGAGTGGAGCGGAGGGAGGGTTTTACAGAATTTGAGAGAGAAAGCCGAAGCTTTCAGGGACAGAATTGCAAGAATTGCCAGGCCCGTGAAACGCTTCCACTTTGGTCTGTGGCTTCGCGGGCCGCAACCACCTCCGATCTAGTACCGCCTCGGTATAGATCGGGCCTGATCGGGCAGACCGTGACCTACAGGTTATGCCCGATCTGTCGCGTCCTTCCACGGGCGCGACTCTGCTGTGAGTCTTGATTTAAATAACCTGAATTATTTCCAAGGCAATATTTCTGAATTATTTCAAGCAATTCACAACAGGGTGAGACAAACATGTCAAGCAAGTTGGCAGGCCACAGCAATGTTTCTCATTAAATTGCTATTAGTTTAATTGTTGTTTCTTTCCTTTCTCTGCCTTTTCTCTTTTCCTCTTTTGCCTTCCAGGCTCCTTTGCTTTCTGACCTTTGGCTGAGTGAGTGTCTCCCAGAGACTGTCAGGTGACAGTGCTACACGAGCTGCTAAGCTACTGTTGCTCTCTCCTAGCTAACAATGCTTCTCTGCTTCCTTCCTTGCCTCCGTGGCTAGCAGAGTGCCCCTTGGCAAGCAGTCCTCTCGTGCAGCCTCTACCATGCCTCCTGCCCTGTGCAGCGGCTCACCTGACAGGTTCAGTGATGTGATGTGCGTGCCGGCAGCTCCTCTCGCTCTCCTGGCGGCCTAGCCTCTGAACTCCTCGCTACCATGAGCGGCCTAGTCACCTTGACTCTTCGCTCCCTTGAGCGGCCTTGCCCCCTCTGGGCTCCTCGCTCCCTTGAGCGGCCTGACTGCCGGCAGCACAATGCAACACTGAACACACTCACCCAAGGGGGCCAGGCAGAGGCCGAAAGATGCCATCACCTTCATGCGCTCACTTCACGTGAGTGCTGCCGCGGCCGCTGCCATGGCTCCCGGAAGGATGAGCCTCTGCTCGGGCTGCATCTCGCAGTTTCTCTCGTAGCAGTCGCTGCGCCAATCCCCCTGGTGCTTGATGTACATGGTGTGCACCTCCAGCAGCTTCGCCGCTGTGGCCCCGCCCCGCCTGAGCGAGTGCCCGGCGTAAGCCTCCGGGCGCAAGCCCGCCGCTCTCGCCAGGCGCTTGATGCCCCCCACCAAGCCCGCGTAGGTCAGGGGCACCACCTGCACCTTCCTCCCCACCACCCTCTCCACCACGAAGAGGGGGGAGTCACCGGCCCTGTCCGCTGTCGCGCTCATGAGCGCCCGCAACGCCCACACCGGGCACAATGCCGACCCAGGCACCCTCCGAAGAGGCACCCAGTGAAAGCGCTCCCCGCACTGGATGGTCTTGGAGTACCTCACCCTGATCCACACCGTCTCGCCATCCTCGGTGAACAACACATCATCCCGCACCAAAGCTGCTCTCGGGTTGCAGGCGTCCTCCTTGCCCACGGTGAGGTTGTCCTTACGGAACAACCCGAAGAACCCCACCAAGACCGCCGCCCACAGCGCCAGCTCTGAGAGCGAGCCGAACTCCACATGTCGGGACATGTCCATCAGGTTCTGCAAGGTGAGCGGCATGACCGGCTTCGAGGGCCGGTCCCAGTACCTGCGCACGCCCTGCAGGGTAGCCGCCACCCGGAAGCGCTCCGCCACCGGCCTCCACGCGTGACCTCGCTGTAGGTGCAACTGCCGCACCGCCGCCAAGTAGTTCTTGATGGTGCTCGGGGCGACGAACCACGATGAGAATGTAATGAACCACACCAGCACATCGTCCGAGGCCGGCAGGAGCGGCTCCAAGCACCCCAAGCACGCGAAGGCAATGCAGAACGCCACGAATGCTCTCGCCCCCGTGCTGTAGGCTCCTCTGGTGCTCCGCGCTAGCGCCTCCTCCTCGTAGCGCTTCTGCTCCTGCAGCAGTGCCTGCACCACCGAGTCTGCCCTCACACCCAACCCGGCAGTGTCACCGGCTCTGGGCCCACTCGCACCGCCACCACATTGCACCTGGTGGGCCCCCACTCCGAGCGCCCGCCTCCCTTCAGGGCAGACGCAGTGAACAGGTGTGTGCCCTTCCGCCATTCTCGCACCACCTTGAACACCTCCGGCATGCTCAAAATGAGTGTCCAAGTGGGGTCTGGGGCCCGCCCTCGGTCCTGTCCCCAGACCGGCACCAGGAAGGTGCCCGATGTGCCCATCTGCTGCCGCTTCTTGCATCGGAGGAAGTTCACGATGATGTCGTACATGATGGAGAACGGCAGGTTCCCCCACGCCTGGTGCCCATCGAACCGCTGCACCCGTGCATCCTCCTCCCTGCTCCAGCTCACCGCGCGGAAGGCGTTCGCCCTCGATGGCGCCACGCACGCGTCCAGGGTGAACGGCCCGAACTCCATGTCAAGCGAATGGAACTCCGCTGGGTTGAGCATCCAGTCGTCGCGGTCTTGCCGCCACACCGTCGCCCTCATGAACGCCCGGTGCTCCATGTGGAACTGCTGCAGCTGCATCCTCGACAATAGATCCGCCAGCTTGTTTTCCTTCGTGGTGATGTACACCGGCCGCAACCGAATGTCGTAGCGCACGCACGTCAGGAACAACTGCTTGAGCAGCGGAAGGTACTCTGGCGGACCCCACCACTTCGCCACCTGGCGCAAGGCGCACTGGTCGTCGATCCCGATCACCACCGTGCGGCCCTGCACGTGCCGCCCCCAGAGCACCACCGCCCACCACACTGCGAAAAGCTCCAGGTAGTTGATGTGCTCGCTCTCGGGCACGCCCTTCCTGAAGGGGAACCAGGGCTTCTGGATCATCCTCCGCACGTCCTCCCACGAGTGCGGGAAGAACCTCTCGTCCATCAAGCCGCCCATGCCCTTCGTGCCCGACGAGTCCGTGGCGAAGAAATCCTCCTTCACGTCCTCCCGGAACAACACCACCTTGCGGCCATCGTACCGTCGGATCACCTCCTCGATGGTGTCGAGATCCTCCAGCACCGGCGGTGTCACCCGCACCGCTCCCCGCGTCCCCGATGCCGCCAGCAATGAGAAGCCCCTGCGCGTGTACAACGACAGTCCCCACACCACCTGACTGCAGAACGCCAGGAGCCCCCACAGGCTCTCCAGCTGTCGCTGCGCACCGGCTTCCGCCTTGCCTGCTGGCGCACCTCTCTTTCCGTGCGCACGACGAAGTCCACCCGGTCCTTGCTGATGGCTGCTGTGCACACGTCCCCCGAGGTGGATAATTCCACCCCTAAGAACTCCATGAGCTGCTCTGGACCTTCGCACTTGGCCGAATTCACCCGGAATCCCAGGAATGAGACCAGCTCGACCAACAACATCATCATCTCCTCCGCGGCCTCACGCGTGGCTGCCACCATGAAGAAGTCATCGAGGTACCCCACGCACGGGATCCCCTGCGCCTGCATCCACGCCACAATGGCGCGCGTGTACCTCATGAAGATGCCCGGCAATGCCCGGTTCCCGAATGGGGCCCGGGCGTCCATGTAACGCACCCCGCCGAACTCGAAGCACTGGGCGGGCCAGAACTGGCTCGCCACCCCCACCGATCTGTAAGCGGAGTCCAGGTCCACCTTCACCATCCAGTACCCCGGCCGAAGCAGGGCGTAGGCGTCCTTCACCGAAGAGAACTTGTCCTTCTCCAGCTCGATCCTCGCGTTGATGCCGATGTCACACGGTCGCGAGTAGTCCCACACCGGTCTGTACTTCACCTTGCCGTTGCGGAGCTTTTCCACCATCCCCAAAGCAGAGATGCCCCACGGCAACCTGTCGTCCGCTGGAAAGATGCGCGCCTCCAAGAGCTCCTTCTCGATCTCGCGCTCCATCGCCTCCATGTGCTCGTCACCCACGTAGTTAGGCACGCGAAAGGGCTCGTCCACCTCCATCGGCCGCGACGGCCATCCGATCCCACACGCGGCTCCTCGCACGAGGAAGTCTACATCGTGCCAATCCTCGAACGCCGCTGCCATGAGATGCGCCCGCTCCGTAAGGAGCGGCACAGCTGCGCCCACGCTCTGCACCTCCTGCACGTACCTCGCTCGCTCGTGCTCCATCGTGCCCGTCGCCTCCATCCTCTCCTGTGTGGCTCGCCGAAGGAGTCGCTCGCGATCGCCGGCCATCTCTTCGATCTCCTCAATCGTCGGCTCGCCCCGTCCATCACGCTCCACGTCTCCGGGTCTGTCTCGGACACCGGAGCCGGCGCCACCGCAAAGGTGCTCATCGTCTCCGTCCATCCTGGTGCGGGCTCCCCTCTCAACGCCCGCCCCGTCACATCCCACACTGGAACAAAAGTGGTCGGCACAAGATGCCTCCACCAGTCACCACCGCGCAAGATGTCGCCGGTGTCGCCCCCACCGCGCTCGACCTCGATGTAGTCACCGTCACCCGGCTCCGCTGGTGTGAACTCGAATGCGTTGGCCACTGACATCACGTCGTCCTCCTCCTCGTCATCTTCGGGCTCATGGCCCTCTCCGGCCACCGGCCCCCGAGCCGGTGCCTCTCCGGCGCCCGCCGGCGCCCTCCTGCTGCTGTTGGCGTTGCCCGGCGCCGCAACTTGCGCCGGGCTCTGCCGCCCGCATCATGGGTGCCCGGGGCACGCAGCGGCCCCGGACACATGGTCCGCGGCACCACAGTCCCCGCACACATGCTCGAACCTGCACGGGTCAAAGGTGCATGCCCCGCGGTTGTGGAGCGTGCAAGCCCGGCGGTACTGCGGGAGCTCCACTCCCCCGCGGCCCCTGCCCTTGCCCCCCTTACCACCCCCATTGCGGGGGGGGTTGGGGGGGTCGTTCCGCGCCTTGCCGCCCTTGTCGTTCTTGCCGTGCTTGCCTCCCCGCGGGCCGCGATCGTCCACCCAAGGCCGTTTTGTCTTCACCGGCTGCAGCTGCTGCTCCCGAGTGTAATCCTCGAACAACTCAGCGGAACATCGTCGCTCGAAGGTCACGGACGGGTCCTCTTCCATCTGAAAGATCAGAAACTCGTAAAACTTGATTAAGTTCACGACTCCGTACTCCAATGCCCGGTACTGGAACCAGTCTTTGAAGTACACCATCAAACGGTGCTGCCTCTCCGACTTCACCTTCCTCAGCACGTAGCAGAATCCTCGCTCCCACTCCGGCAGTGTCGAGCACCGCGTCCGCTTGTTCGCTGACTCCCATTGCAGCGACCTCCCGTCCTCGCCGAGGACCAGCTTGGCCTGCTGAGCGTCAAGACTCTGGCCTGGATACACCCGCAAGTCCAGGCCAGCAAGCTCCCCTCCCACGTGTTGGGGGATCACCGGGCGCGGGGCTCCCTCACCTGCCAGCTTTGGAACCGCCTCGGGGGAGAGGGTGCCCATGAGCGCTTGCTGTAACTGCTCCTCGGTGACAGTGCGTAGCCCCGCTGCTGCCGCCGCCAGCTCCCCACGTCGACCAGGTGTGAGAACCACCCCCAGACTCCCCGCGCCCGCCAGAATCCCTGGGTCGACATGCGGACGCTTGTCCGCTGCCGGGGGCGAGGGAGAGCGCTGCCTCTTCCTCGCGAAGGAGTCGTCCAAGACGTCTTCGAAGACCACCCCCGGCTCCTTGTTCTCTACGAAATCCTGCATCTCCGTCACCCGCACGCGAAGCAAATGAACGAGAACGCACCAGTCCTCGAGGGAAGCCTCCTCTCCCGCCGGTAACTCGTCGATGTCGCAGCCCTCTTCGTCCAGGATCGGCCGCGCCCACGCGAGCTCCGGGAAGGCATGTGCCTCCAGTGCTGTCCCCGGGCGCTTCCACGAGTGCTCGCTACGAAATCGCAGTAGCGAGTCTCGCAACTTCGCACCCTCTGCCAAGACGTTGGCTCGCATCTGCTTGTGACGATCCACCGACCAGCCGTCCCGCTTGCCCTGGGATGTCGCCAGCGCCTTAGGGTACTGGCCTTCTGCTCCTGATGCACTCGTTCCCCCGGCTGAGGCACCGGGAGCCCCTCCGGCTGCAGCCGTAGCCTTGGCTACCGCCATGTCCAGAAGCTCCATTAACTGGGCATGTGTTAACGTAAAGGTACCTGCGGGCCCGCCCGCCGTCCCTCCTGGCGCTCCTCCGCTGACAACCAGCCCGAGCGCCCCCGAGCCCCCTGCCGGCGCCGGCGCGGCTGCCAGCCGAGCCAGCATGGTAGTGCCCCACGCTTTCACGGCCTTCATCCTCTTCTTTGCCACCGCACGCGCTGAAGTCCATGTCCCCCTCAACAGCCACCCTGAAGCCACTGCAAACACCGGGAACGGTCCGGAGCCCGCGCCCTCCTCTAGGAGCCCGAGCGTTGCCAATTCTCGGGTGGCCGTCAACACCTCCTGCGGCACGGCCTGTAATGGCCCTGCGATGGCCGCAAAGCCCGCCAGCACGTCAAACCGAGCTGACTCCCATTCCGTCTTCGAAACGGTCGGGCCCACCACAAGGTCCCTCAGAGACTCCAGTACCTGCCGTACCTCCTGGGTGTCCCAGCTCTCCCATCCTGGGTCCCTCAACGCTGGCGCCGACATGAGAAATCACCAACGAGAGCAGGTAAAAAAGAAGCGGGAGAGTGTTTCTCGACCAATTGGGACCCAAATCGCCTCTTTGTAATCGCCCTCGAACTCCTTCGCGCACTTCTCGCAAAGATCTACAAAGGTACGCCGGCGCTGCACGCTCCTCCTCGGCAACGGAATCTGCGCGGGCAAGATGATCCTCCAAAAAACTACGGAGCCTGAGTCCGGCTCGCAGAAAGTGCACTCTTCCTCAATCGTCGACGGAGGGATGTCCACGGAAGAAGGTCCGCTCATTCGAAGGTGCTGACGCAAAACTTTTTGAAACCACTCCGCTGCGCTTCGCCTCGTAACCGTGCTGCCGGAAAACGTAACCAGGGTACGGGAAGCGTGGATCCCAATGACTGCATTTGAAGTGACACCCGCAAGGCACGAAGATGGGGTGTGTCCAGTCCCGCACGTCGCGACAATCTACCAAAGGGCTGTCCACTCCAGAAATGTCCGTCTGCGTGCCTGTGTCTCGCTCAAACTGCTTCCCGTAATTATTTCTGGGTCCCGCGACTAACCTACCAGACATGCGCTACCGCCGCAATCTATCTTCCCAGTGCTCCTGCCGCTGCGCAGGGAAAAAGGTCTTCAAAATAATTTTTCTAACGCCTAAAGATTTTTGAACGAAATGAAAACTCAGATTTTTACAGAATTTGAGAGAGAAAGCCGAAGCTTTCAGGGCCAGAATTGCAAGAATTACCAGGCCCGTGAAACGCTTCCACTTCTGGTCTGTGGCTTCGCGGGCCGCAACCACCTCCGATCTGATACCGCCTCGGTATAGATCGGGCCTGATCGGGCAGACTGTGACCTACAGGTTATGCCCGATCTGTCGCGTCCTACCGCGGGCGCGTCTCTGTTGTGAGTCTTGATTTAAATAACCTGAATTATTTCCAAGGCAATATGTGAATGAGTGACCATTTCACGGCGTTTAGACACACCAGGTCACGGAGATATTCTGACGTACCAGTACCAATGGAGCCTTTGGAGGAGTTTGAGCAGGAATCGAAGCCTCAGCTTCGAGCTGAGCCTCCTGTATTTGATAATCAGGATCTATCTACTCTTCTGTTGCAACAAATGAAGCTGGTGGAAGATTTAACACGCAAGCTTATGTTGACAGAACAACGAACAGATCAGTGTATAATTACCTTTAACAATGCTCCTAAGGTAGCACAGAGTGTTCTGAAATCTCTGGGTTCAGATACAAAGTACTCTGGCAGTGAAAGAAACTCTTATGAATCGTGGACACGTTTCAGCACACAGCTGCAATCGGCTGTGTCTTTCTACCCTGAACTGGTGGAACTAGTCAGTGAAGACTCCATCAGTGATATTGCAAATCTCAAGGACGTACAGGGCACTCCTGTTCCTGGAGAAGATCTTGCACCAGATCAGACTGTTGGTGCCGTTACTAAACCTAAAAGTGTCATCACCGTCGACGGTGCAGCTACGCTGCCTCGTGCCGTTTCATCTACCATCCTGGTGCAGGTGACAACTGGTGATGCTTTTGACTTGGTCAGAAGGTGTGGTTCTGACGGCCTTAAGGCTTACCGTAAGCTGCGTGCTCGTGTCGAGCCGCAACTATTTGGACAACTTGCATCGTCAGTGAAAAGGTTGTTGCAACTCACTATTAACTTCCACTTCTGATCCTGTGAAACAGCTTGGTCTTTTTGCAGATATTCAGTCTTCAATTTCTCGATATGGAGGAGAGCAATTGGACCGTCGCACAGTCGAAGTCATGACTTTAGCTTTTGCTGTTACAGCCTTACCTTCTACTTATGCACACGTCGTCGCAGATCTGGGGCGTGGGCGAGCTCCTTCGTTTAATCTTCTACAGCAACGTTGTGATTACTACTTTGTCAACGTGCTGCAACAGACACACACAACGGATGTTGCGGCAGCAGCTAAAGGTGTTTTAGCTGATCGCCGACGTCAACTTGAGCAGAAGAATGCTAATGACGCAAAGAAGCTGGTGTGTGCGGTGTGCTCTGGCTCGCACCCGTCGGAATCGTGCTGGATAATGCGTCCTGGCCTCATGGAGGAGTATATCAAGGAGCATCCTGACCGTGAGAAAAACACCAGACGTCTTTATGCTTCCAAGAAGAAAAGGCTGGCGCGTGACAAAACGGAGACGGACAAGACGGACACTGCTTGTGCTGCGATATCGGTGTCGTCCTCTGCGAAGATGACAGACGAAATCTGGGACGCGGAGGAGCACGACAAAGTTCCCTGTGCGTGCCCGGCCGTGCAGCACTGTGCTGATTAAGCTATGATCTATGCTGGGGAACTTCTGCGTGATACTTGGGTGCACGGTGTCGCGGAAACGGACGGTTCTATGTCGAGTACGTCATCGGACCATTCTGCTACCTTATGTACTGCTGCCAGTACGGTGGACTCTCCATCATCAACGCGGGTTTTGTATTACGACTCTATGGCTACGAGGACCGTGCTGAATGATCTATCCTATTTCATTCCTGGCACTTTCGACCCTGACAAGGCTGTTTCTTTCGCAGTTATGGCGGGCGAAGTTACAACGTCCCGCGGTTCCGGTATGGCCTCTATCAAGTTGTACAATTTCGTCACGCAGCAGATAGACGTGCTTTGTGTGGAGGCGCAGTATGTGCCAGACTCACCTTTCAATCTTATGTCGGCGGTGTGCCTTGAAGACAGGTACAACCTTTACGGGCAGCTTATGCACCGTGAGCTCATCAGCAGAGACAGGCAGTCACGGTACAAGCTGGAGCGGGAGGGAGTACTGTTTGTCCTGCCTGAGGCTGCAGAAGCTCCGCGCGAAGCAGCTTTTCCCACCGTCGCGGAGAAGGTGACTCGTGATGTCGTCAATTGGAAGTTCACTGACTTCCAGCGCTAGAACGAGGAGAAGGGGCCTTTCAATGTTGATTTATGTGCTGACGAGCACAATGCGCAGTTGGAGGAGTACTACTCCGAGAAGGACTCGGTCTTTGATCACTGTCTGGCGGGCCGAGCTTTCTACGCGAACATGCCTTTTATCGACTCTTTTATTTCGCGGCTGCTGGTTAAAATTCTTACGGACTTTCGCAAGGACCCTGAGCACACTAAATTTCTGCTGGTGTTGCCTTACAAGTCTTCATCACCCTGGTGGGCTCTGACTGCAAAGTTTGAGGAGCTTCACATCAACTCCAAGGGCAGTGTTATTTTTTTTGCCCGGACGGACCAATGCTATCGGGTGGAGGAGCTGACTGAGTCGGAGCCGGAACGAGTTTGGATAACGGGTACACCATGGCCTGTGGTGTTGTTCTATCTGGACCAATTTACAGTTGGCCGTGTTGATGCCAAACTTCTGGTTCACCTACGACTGGGGCACATTTGCGACAACTATATCGCAACGATGGATATGCAGGGCTTGGACCTGGGTGTCAGCTCTGAGGAGCTACGAGATAGCGACATACGCTCTGCTCCGAGCAGTGCATGCCGTGTCAAGTTGCGAAACCGACCAGGCCATCGCAGACCATGGACCGGGGTCGAGTGCCCAAGAACATCAGAAAGGCTGTGCAGACCAGGCAAAAATCAGTGCGTTTTGGTCAGCTCACTTTTACTGACCATGCAGGACCTTTTGTTGCATCGGCAGGTGGCTACACTGGCTACACTGTACACGTTGATGATTATTCTGGTCTTGGCCACATCTTTTTCTGGAAGCAGAAGCTGGAGTACCTTAACGCACTTTCTGAGTATCGTCAACTGGTACGAACAACTGGCAGAGCCATTCTTGGCGAGGACTTGATCGTACAGGAGCTGGTCTATGACCTTGACGTCCTGGTACTACAATCAGACAATGACTTTACTATCGTCGCAGGAAGGACGTCAGCTTACTGTGCCGAACATGGCATTCTACAACGCACTGCTACTCCCTATCTTCATGAAAACAACTCTCGGGTGGAGACCTACAATCGACTGTTGCAGGCGAAAGCCAGGGCAATGCTGGCTACTGCTGGGCTGCCTGCAACTATGTGGCCGCTGGCTTTCCGTCACGCTGTGTATCTTCTTAATCGTATTTGCAGGGCAGACCTTGGAATGCGGTCACCACTGCAGGTACTTGAGCAGAAGGTGGATCTGAGTGTGCTCAAAATCTTTGGTTGCCGAGCTTACAGTATGCTTTTATCGATGCCTCTCTTCGTACCAACCCCGCTCCTGTATGTCGGGCACGATGATCGATCGGCCTCCTACCTGCGACCTCCTACCTCCTGTACTGCGCGAAACGACGCAAGGTGGTGCGAAGTGGAATGGTACGATTCGACGAACGTGTCAGCACCACTGGCAAACTCGTGCTCAGCTGGGACCCATCGACGATCGTACCTCTTCGCTCGCTTTTCGACTGTCTTCGGCTTGATGGATCCTTTTTCACTTCCTTCACTGGTAGCCCCTCTGTGATTCTGGATTACGCTGCCTACGTGATCCCTGACTCTGACGAGTTCACGGCAGTGGTGAAGCTTCAACGCACCTCGAGGTCGGTATCAACCTTCTGGGTCACGCTCGGTACCTTCCTTGAGCACTCCTCTGCATCCCTGCAGTTGTTACAGGACTTTCTAGCGAGAGTCACTGTTAACCGATTCAATCCACTCGTTGCTTTTGTGACGGTGCAGCTCAGTTTTGGAGGAGCATGGGAAGACGCAGTTGTATGTGCTTCCGCGCGGGAGCAGCACTCTTTGCCGTACCAAATCCTACTTTTGCGGGACCGTGGTCATTCTGGTCGGGCGGTGGATGTGCCTGAGAAAACCGTGTGCTTCTCAGTTCAAAATGTTGTCTTGGCTACAACTGAGCAGCGACGATGGTTGCCCCCTGGCGTGACGAAGCCCAAGAACTGGGCGGAGGTGCTCAGTGCACCGGACACGCAGCAGTGGCAGGAGTCAGACAAGAAGGAGGAGACCGCGCTCATTGATCTGAAGCGTGCTATCGTACCGGTGCAGCGACTTCCATCTAGAGTCACAGCACTTGGCATGAAGGCCATCTACAAGCCTAAAATCGACTCTGCTAATGTCCTCACCGAACGCAAGTCTCGTTGGGTGGTGTTCGGGAACAAGCAGTCGCATGGTGTCAACTACGAGGAGATGTACGCGCCGTGTACGCAACTTACTACGCTGAGAATTTTCATCACACTTTCTCTTACTATGGGACTACTGGCCTTCTCTATGGATGTCGTCACGTGCTTTCTGAACAGTGAGCTGGACATCGAAAATCCTATATTCGTGCGGTGGCCTGACGGTCGCCTGGTGCGTGGCACTCGCTACGGGCGGCTGGCGAAGAGCGTTTATGGTCTCAAGCAGGCGCCCAGAGTCTGGTATTTCTCCATGAAACGCTGGTTGCTCTCTTATGACGACAGGCTGGCAGTATCAAACATCGACCCCTGTCTGTTTTACATCTTCAATCCGTCTGTTCTCATCGTTTTTGTCTATATTCACGTGGACAACTTTCTCGTCATCACATCCTCCGAGGAGTGGAAGCAGCAATTCTTCACTGATTTCAACCAGACTTATCCATGTGGACGAGGGAGCCCTGACGGAAATTCTGGGGATCCGTGTAGTTTTCCGGGATACCGGTCTCCTACGAGAATGTCGTATGCATCAGGAAGGCTTTATTCATTGTATGCTGGACAGATATGGCATGGCGGAGTGTAATCCCAGCCCGACACCCATGGAGCCGAAGGTGGTGCTGACTCCCGCGGACCCGCAGGAATCAACATCGGGGCGTCCGTATGCCAATCTGGCAATGGAGCTTATGTGGCTGGCGCGTTGCACTCGCCCGGACATTATGATAGCGGTGTGCTATCTGGCGCGCTTTATGCATTGCCACACGGAGGTGCACTGGCAGCATCTGTTGCGGGTGTTGCGATATCTGAAGGGCACCGTGAATGAATGTCTTACATTGCAGTGCAGTTCGCCTGCGTCTCACACTGCCACGCTTGTTCTAACAGGATATTCAGACGCTGATCACGCAGCGGACAAAGTGACGCACCGGTCTGTGACAGGTTCATTAGTTCGACTCAACGGCAGCACAGTCATGTATTCCTCACGGCTGCAGAAAACAGTGGCATTGAGCACTGCTGACAGCGAGCTTGTCGCGCTGTCCGAGACCGCGCGGGACATTGAGCATCTCACTCATCTCATCTCAGAATTTGCTACAGTGCAGCTGCCGGTGGTATTGCACGGCGACAATCACGCATCTGTGCTTCAGGCAGAGAGTGCGCTGAACAACACAGCCACGAGACACATCGCAGTGCGGGACCGCTATGTCGCCAAGCTTGTGGAGCTGGGCCGGGTGCTGATTGCAAAGGTTCCATCGGCACAGAATCTTGCAGACTTTTTCACGAAATCTTTGCCAGTTGACAGGTTCCGTGTGCTACGCTCTATTGTATTGCGGTATTTTCACAACACAGCTTGATGGACAGTTTTCCGGGTGCTTCCAGTATTAACGCAATGAGACATTGTCAGAGACTGCAAGCACGGAGGAGTGGGGAAAACCTGAGTTCACAATTAGTTGTTCTATGTAGAAACAGATATGACAGTCAGCCTGCATTCTTCATTCACACTTCTGTGTCATCCTACTTTCAAATCACTGCTGACAATGACAAATGTAATCTGCTGAACAGTGATTCTGCTGGGAACCTGTAGGAGTACTCTGTACTGTATAGTAGAAATGGAGGGAAAGTGTAACTCTTGATAAGCAGACACGACGTGTCTGCCCGGGTATTCCATTATTGCAACTTTCCAAAACTCAATCATGAACCTAAAATATTCGTTATCAAAATTATCACAGTGATTGTCTATTCCATGATATGATAGATATTTTGATACAAAATACTTAGGATCAGATTGTCCTACGGGGCGCCACGTGTGTCGGCACGGGCACGAGGTATGACGGAGCGCCACATGTGTCGGCACGGGCACGAGGTATGACGGAGCGCCACGTGTGTCGGCACGGGCACGAGGTATGACGGAGCGCCACGTGTGTTGGCACGGGCACGAGATATGACGGAGCGCCACGTGTGTCGGCACGGGCACGAGGTATGATGGAGCGCCACGTGTGTCGGTACGGGCACGAGGTATGGACGTGAGCGCCACGTGTGTCGGCACGGGCATCAGGCATGACGGAGCGCCACGTGTGTCGGTGCATCAGGCACGAGGCGACGGAGCGCCACGTGTGTCGGCACGGGCACGTGAGGTATGACCGAGCCCATGTGTCGGTGCACGGGCACGAGGTATGACGGAGCGCCACGTGTGTCGGCACGGGCAACGGTGTATGACGGAGCGCCACGTGTTGGCACGGGCACGAGATATGACGGAGCGCCACGTGTGTCGGCACGGGCACGAGGTATACGGGAGCCACGTGTGTCGGCCGGGCACGAGGTATGACGGAGCGCCACGTGTGTCGGCACGGGCACGAGGTAAGGACGGAGGCCGCCACGTGTGTCGGCAATGTGCGTAACGAAAGACGGTGAGCGCCACGTGTGTCGGCACGCACGCAGGTATGACGAGCGCCACGTGTGTCGGCACGGGCACCCAGGTATGCGACGAGCGCTCACGTGTGTCGGCACGGGCACGAGGTATAAGTACGGAGCGCCACGTGTCGGCACGGCACGAGGTATGCGACGAGCGCCACTGTGTGTCGGCACGGGCACGAGGTAACGGACGGAGCGCCACGTGTGTCGGCACGGGCACGAGGTATGACGGAGCGCCACGTGTGTCGGCACGGGCACGAGGTATGACGGAGCGCCACGTGTGTCGGCACGGGCACGAGGTATGACGGAGCGCCACGTGTGTCGGCACGGGCACGAGGTATGACGGAGTGATGTGAAGCACTAATTTGTTTTCACTGGAGGGTGCGCGCGACTGTGGCCTGGGCACCGGCATTGGGCAGATGCGACCCTTTGCATCGACGGACCTTGCAGTAGCACTCCGCCAGCAGGGACAGCGCGTGCACGCTGATGATGACGCTCGCTGCTCGCACAGCCAAGCCACCCCACAGTCTCTTAGAAGGGGGGTGTCTTTGGGGTCAGCTGCTTGCACACTCTATGAATCGAGGCTTAAGACGCCAATTGGAACATCGTGTCACCGGGGAGAGGTCATGCGCGCCTTCTATGCAGTGCCACTCTGGGCTCATAGCAGGCACTCTAACTTGCATGGTAATGCCATCATGAGGGCAGCGATGACATCATGAGGGCGGGGATGACATCATGAGGGCGACAATGACATCATGAGGGCGGCGATGACATCATGAGGGCGGCGATGACATCATGAGGGCGGCGATGACATCATGAGGGCGGCGATGACATCATGAGGGCGGCGATGACATCATGAGAGGGCTGCGATGACATCATGAGGGCGTATGGCGACATCATGCGGGCGGCGGCGATACCGGCGTGGCGGCGATGACATCAGCGAGGGCGACAATGACATCAGAGGGCGCGGCGACATCATGAGGGCGGCTATGACATCATGAGGGAAGCAAGCGATAACATAATGAGGGCGGTGCGATGACATCAGAGGGCGGCGACATCCTGAGGGCGGCGATGACATCATGAGGGCGGCGCATGACATCAGGAGGGCGGCGATGACATCAGGAGGGCGGCGGGCGACATCATGAGGGCGGCGGGCGGCCACTGCGAGGGGCGGCGATGGCACAATAAGGGTGACAGTAACATAATGAGGGCAGCAAAGAAATTATGAGGGCGGCGATCACATATTGAGGTTGGCGATAACATAATGAGGGTGGTGATGACATATTGAGGGTGGTGATGACATAACGAGGGCGGCGATCACATATTGAGGGTGGTGATGACATACTGAGGGTGGTGATGACATGATATCAGCGGTGATGACATAACGAGAGCGGCGGGGACACAAGAGGGCGGCAATGACATAATGACAGTGACGATGACATAATGACAGCGGTGATGATATATTGAGAGCGGCGGTGACAGGAGAGGGCGGCAGTGACATAATGAGGGTGGCGATGACACAATTAGGGCGGCAGTGACATAATGACAGTGGCAATGACACAATTAGGGCGCGGTGACATAATGACAGGTGGCGATGACACAATTAGGGCGGCAGACATAATGACAGTATATGACACATTTAGGGTGGCAGTGACATAAATGAGGTGGCGATGACACAATTAGGCGGTGGTGACATAATGACAGTGGCGATGACACAATTAGGCGAAGGGGACATAATGACAGTGGCGATGACACAATTAGGTAGTGACATAATGAGGGTGGCGATGACAGAATGAGGGTGGCGATGACACAATTAGGGCGGCAGTGACATAATGAGGGTGGCAATGACACAATTAGGGCGGCAGCGACATAATGAGAGTGGTGATGCGGGTCTTAGCCGCGATGGGAAGGGCATGGCACCTCCAGCGCGTCTCTGAGCCTCTCGCCGCGCCAGGCAGGGCACCGGAAGCAGCACCAGCAGCACTGAACACAGCGCTCCGGTGCACCCAAACACAAAGTACCACCATGAATCCCTGGGGAAGCGGCGGTCCTCGTGACCGTCCAGATTCACGAGCATCATCAGCATCGACGTGCCAATCGCACAAGCAAACTTCATCGTCTTTGCAGCCACCGGGAGCACAGTCATCAGCTGTGCAGCCCACACATACCCCGTGAGGCCTCAGCACCGTGACGGCACACACGGTATTCTCTCTGAGAGCTCTCGCCAAGCAGAGCACCTGCATTACCGGTTGCTCCTGGACTTTACCGGTTTTAGGATGAATGTATTCAATGTGAGACAGACAAGCACGATTGGTGAGCTCTCATCTTGCGTTGTAGATAGACTTCCGCCATTCACAGTCTGACACAGATACCACGCAAGCAAAAGCTGCACGACACCAGCGCTTCCTAACCGGCAGAAACAATCATGAAGAGCAGCCCGAGATCCCCTGAAGGGTCAAGGATGATGAGCAGCTCGAGAAGATCCCCTGGAGGCTAACTGTCGATGAGCAGCCCGAGAAGATCCCCTGGGGGC
>LGRX02035101.1:0-13737 GCA_001247695.2 Cymbomonas tetramitiformis | reverse complement strand
TGCATCATGGCGTTAGGGCCTGCAGGCATGCATCACGGCGCCAAGGCCTGCAGGCGTGCATCACTGCGCCAAAGCCTGCAGGCATGCATCATGGCGCCAGGGCCTGCGGGCATGCATCATGGCGCCAAAGCCTGCAGGCATGCATCATGGCGCCAGGGCCTGCAGGCATGCATCATGGCGCCAGGGCCTGCAGGCATGCATCATGGCGCCAAGGCCTGCAGGCATGCATCATGGCGCCAGGGCCTGCAGGCGTGCATCATGGCGCCAGGGCCTGCAGGTATGCATCATGGCGGCAAGGACTTGCAGACATGCATCACGGCGCCAAGGCCTGCAGGCGTGCATCATGGCGCCAAGGCCTGCAAACATGCATCACCGCGCCAAAGCCTGCAGGTATGCATCATGGCGCCAAGGCCTGCAAACATGCATCATGGCGCCAGGGCCTGCAGGCATGCATCACGGCGCCAGGGCCTGCAGCCATGCATCATGGCGCCAAGGCCTGCAGGCATGCATCATGGCGCCAGGGCCTGCAGGCGTGCATCATGGCGCCAGGGCCTGCAGGCATGCATCATGGCGCCAGGACCTACAGGCATGCATCACGGCGCCAAGACTTGCAGGCGTGCATCATGGCGCCAGGGCCTGCAGGCATGCATCACGGCGCCAGGGCCTGCAGGCATGCATCACTGCGCCATAGCCTGCAGGCATGCATCATGGCGCCAAGGCCTGCAGGCATGCATCATGGCGCCAAGGCCTGCAGGCATGCATCATGGCGCCAAGGTCTGCAGGCATGCATCGTGGCGCCAGGGCCTGCAGGCGTGCATCATGGCGCCAAGGCCTGCAGGTGCAGCATCACCGTGCCAGGGCCTGCAGGCGTGCATCATGGCGCCATGGTCTGCAGGCATGCATCACGGCGCCAAGGCCTGCAGGCATGCATCATTGCGCCAGGGCCTGCAGGCATGCATTTTGGCGCCAAAGCCTGCATACATGAATCACTGCTCAGGGCCTGCATACATGCATCATTGCGCCAGGGCCTGCAGGCATGCATCATGGCGCCAAGGCCTGCAGGCATGCATCATGGCGCCAAGGCCTGCAGGCATGCATCGTGGCGCCAGGGCCTGCAGGCATGCATCATGGCGCCAGGGCCTGCAGGCATGCATCATGGCGCCAGGGCCTGCAGGCGTGCATCACTGCGCCAGGGCCTGCAGGTATGCATCATGGCGCCAAGGCCTGCAGGCATGCAACATGGCGCCAGGGCCTGCAGGCATGCATCATGGCGCCAGGGCCTGCAGGCATGCATCATGGCGCCAGGACCTACAGGCATGCATCACGGCGCCAAGACTTGCAGGCGTGCATCATGGCGCCAAGGCCTGCAGGCATGCATCATGGCGCCAGGGCCTGCAGGTATGCATCATGGCGCCAGGGCCTGCAAACATGCATCATGGCGCCAAGGCCTGCAGGTGCAGCATCACCGTGCCAGGGCCTGCAGGCGTGCATCATGGCGCCAGGGCCTGCAGGCGTGCATCATGGCGCCAGGGCCTGCAGGCGTGCATCATGGCGCCAAGGCCTGCAGGTGCAGCATCACCGCATTAGGGCCTGCAAGCATGCATTATGGCGCCAAGGCCTGCAAGCATGCATCACTGCGCAAGGGCCTGCAGACATGCATCAATGCTCAGGGCCTGCAGACATTTATCACCGTGCTAAGGCCTGCAGGCGTGCATCATGGCGCCAAGGGCTTGCAGGCATGCATCATGGCGCCAAGGTCTGCAGACATGCATCATGGCGCCAAGGGCTTGCAGGCATGCATCATGGCGCCAGGGCCTGCAGGCGTGCATCATGGCGCCAAGGTCTGCAGGCATGCATCATGGCGCCAAGGGCTTGCAGGCATGCATCATGGCGCCAGGGCTTGCAGGCATGCATCATGGCGCCAAGGCCTGCAGGCATGCATCATGGCGCCAAGGGCCTGCAGGCATGCATCATGGCGCCAGGGCCTGCAGGCAAGCATCATGGCGTCAAGGTCTGCAGGCGTGCATCATGGCGCCAAGGGCTTGCAGTTATGCATCATGGCGCCAGGGCCTGCAGGCATGCATCGTGGCGCCAAGGTCTGCAGGCGTGCATCATGGCGCCCAGGGCTTGCAGGCGTGCATCATGGCGCCAAGGCCTGCAGGTATGCATCATGGCGCCAAGGTCTGCAGGCATGCATCATGGCGCCAAGGGCTTGCAGGCATGCATCATGGCGCCAGGGCCTGCAGGCATGCATCATGGCGCCAAGCCTGCAGGCATGCATCATGGCGCCAAGGCCTGCAGGCATGCATCATGGCGCCAAGGCCTGCAGGCATGCATCATGGCGCCAGGGCCTGCAGGCATGCATCATGGCGCCAAGGCTTGCAGGCATGCATCATGGCGCCAGGGCCTGCAGGCGTGCATCATGGCGCCAGGGCCTGCAGGCATGCTTATTGTACGAAGCATGCACTCTCCCCCCTCCCCCACAGAGAGCACCGGACACAAAGGCAAGCAGAGGTCTTGGCAGATTCATATATTCACAATATATTAATTGCCACCCAGTCTGGCCTATTCGGTCTCTCGGCATGTGGCATGAGTGTCTGTCTCCCTCTCCGTCAGGTGGAGCAAAGGTCTCAGTGATACCAAGCACGAAGCTTCTAAGCAAGTTCCTAGCAGGGTCAACGGCTGTACTGCGGAACACTAGGCGCCCAATGCGCAACCAGGGTCTACGGCTGGTTCTTCGAAGCTGCTGTGAAGGGTCTACGGCTTCACAGGTTCCCCAAGGGAATCGTGCTGTCATCTGAGACTCTCTGCCGCCACCTGCCACCAAACAGCACACCCCCGTGCATCATCCCTTGCAACTAGAGGAGTGGGTGGGTGGGAAAAAGAAAGGAAGAACAGAGATGGAGCGTTGCTCCTGAGGCTGAGATTCCGAAAGACTGCTTGACACTCCCTGAGAAAGTTGTTAACAACTAACTTCTCGTGTCAAGCCCAGACATGTCACGTGTCACCGATCACAGCGATCGGTGACTCCCCCGTCCCGATGCCACAGACCACAGTGTGGCATCGATCTGGCAGACGGGCCTGGCGACCCTAAACTTAGGGTTCGCGCGCATTGCTTCTACAATAACCCAAATTATTATTTTTCAAATGATAATTGTCTATTATTGTACGAAGCATGCACTCTCCCCCCTCCCCCACAGAGAGCACCGGACACAAAGGCAAGCAGAGGTCTTGGCAGATTCATATATTCACAATATATTAATTGCCACCCAGTCTGGCCTATTCGGTCTCTCGGCATGTGGCATGAGTGTCTGTCTCCCTCTCCGTCAGGTGGAGCAAAGGTCTCAGTGATACCAAGCACGAAGCTTCTAAGCAAGTTCCTAGCAGGGTCAACGGCTGTACTGCGGAACACTAGGCGCCCATGCGCAACCAGGGTCTACGGCTGGTTCTTCGAAGCTGCTGTGAAGGGTCTACGGCTTCACAGGTTCCCCAAGGGAATCGTGCTGTCATCTGAGACTCTCTGCCGCCCAATCTGCAAAGCAGCCGCTCACCTGACAGACCTAACAGGCACCCAAAGCCACATGTGAAGGGGAGGGAATGTGAGAAGGAGCGGGCCGTCACCTCAAGAGAGCTCCTTCGCTGCCTCCGCGAACGCGGCCGGAAGGATGAGCCGCTGCTCGTCGTCCAGCTCGCAGTACCTCTCCCAGCAGTCGGACTTCCAGTCCCCCTGCAGCTTGATGTAGAGCTTCTGAACGTTCAGCCGCATGGCTGCCGTGGCCCCACCCCTGCGGAGCGAGTGCCCGGCATACCGAGCCGGGTCCAGCCCCACCTGCACGGCCAGGCTCTTCAGCCCGGCCACCAGCGCTGTGTGCGCCATGGGCACCAGCGCGCCCCGCTTGCCCCTCCCCTCCACCTGGAAGAGGGGCGCCTCATCCGGCAATCCCTCCGTGGCCAGCATGAGCCGGCGGAGGGCCTCCACCGGGCACAGCCTCGACCCTGGCACCGCCACCAGCGGCACCCAGTGGTAGCGCTCCCCGCACTGGATGGTCTTCGAGTGCCGCACTCGGATCCACACCACGTCTCCACCCTCCGCGAAGAGCACATCCTCCCGCACTAGCGCACCTCTGGCGTTCCACGCCTGGGACTTCCCCACGGTGAGGTTGTCCTTGCGGAACAAGCCGTAGAACCCCACCAAGATGGCCGCCCACAGCGCCAAGCCCGTGATCGACTCCATGTCAGCGAACTCAGCCATGCGTGCTAGGTCCCGCAGCGTGATGGGCATCACCGGCTTCGCCGGCCGGTCCCACTGCCTGCGCACGCCCTGCAGGGCAGCTGCCACCCAGAACCTGTGAGCCACCGGCGTCCACTCCACCCCCTGCTGCAAGTGAAGGAACCGCACACCTGCCAGGTAGGACTTGATTGTCCCTGGCTGCACGAACCACGCTGAGAAGGCAATGAAGCGCGCTAGCGTGGCATCCGACGCCGGGAGCAACGGCTCCAGCGTGCCCAGGCACGCGAAGCGCACGCAGAACGTGAGGAAGGCCTTGACCCCCGTGTCGTAGGACCTCTGCGTGCTCTCGGCGTACGCCCCGTCCTGGTAGCGCTCCACCGCCACTGCCAGCTCCTCCAGCAGCTCCTCTGCGCCCCGATCACACCCAGTCAGGCAACTCCACTGGCTCCAGCGGCACGCGCACCACCAGCACATCCCACCGAGTGGGCCCCCACTCTGAGCGGCCCTTGCCGTCCAGCGCTGGCGCTGTGAAGAGCATCGTGCCCGCCCGGTACTTGCGCACCGGGCGGAACACCTCGCGCATCCCCGACACCAGCTCGTACGCCTCGTCCCCCTCCCACACCGGCACCAGGAAGCACCCGCCTGTGCCCATCTGCTGCCTGCGCTTGCACTTCAAGAAGTTGAGCAGGATCTCGTACATCACCGAGAAGGGGAGGTTCGCCCACGTGTTGAGCCCGTCGAAGCTCTGCTTGCGCGCGTCATCCTCCGCGCTCCAACTCCGCACGCAGAAGGCGTTCGCCCGCGAGGACGCCACGCACGCGTCCAGAGTGAACGGTCCGAACTCCTCGTCCATCTCCGCGAACAAGACCGGGGAGAACTGCCAATCGTCCCGGTCCTGCCTCCACAGCACCTCCCGCTTGCGCATCGCCCACCGCATGTGGAACTCCTCGAGCTTCAGGCGCGAGAGCAAGTCCGCCAGAAGGTTGTCCTTGGACGAGATGTACTTCGGGCGCAGTCGAATGTCGTGTTGCGCGCAGAGGTAGAAGATCTTCCTCAGCAGCGGGATGTACTCGACCGGCCCCCAGAACTTGTCCACTTGCGTGAGCGCGCACTGGTTGTCGATCCGCACCACCAACGTCCACCCCGACAGCCTGTGCGCCCACAGCGCCAGCGCCCACCACACGGCGAAGAGCTCGAGGTAGTTAATGTGGGACTTCGCCTTGCTCGTGAACGGGTAGAAGTCGCGCTGCGGCATCTCCGCCAAGTCCTCCCACGAGATGAGGAAGTAGTCGGGCTGGCAGTGTCCACCCATCCCTTTCCTCAACGACGCGTCCGTCGCGAAGGCGTCTTCGTGCACGTCCTCCTTGTGCAACACCACCTTGCGGCCGTTGTAGAGCCGGATGACGCGCTCCACCACCTTCAGGTCTTGCATGACGCCGGTGTTCACCGTCACGCGCGACCTTCCGGCTGTCGCCGCGACGAGCGCGAAGCCCTGCCGCGAAGGGCTTGCAGGCATGCATCATGGCGCCAGGGCCTGCAGGCATGCATCATGGCGCCAAGGCCTGCAGGCATGCATCATGGCGCCAAGGCCTGCAGGCATGCATTATGGCACCAGGGCCTGCAGGCGTGCATCATGGCGCCAGGGTCTGCAGGCATGCATCATGGCGCCAAGGCCTGCAGGCGTGCATCATGGCGCCAAGGCCTGCAGGCATGCATCACGGCGCCAGGGCTTGCAAGCATGCATCACTGCGCCAAAGCCTGCAGGTATGCATCATGGCGCCAAGGCCTGTAAACATGCATCATGGCGCCAGGGCCTGCAGGCGTGCATCATGGCGCCAAGGTCTGCAGGCATTCATCATGGCGCCAAGGGCTTGCAGGCATGCATCATGGCGCCAGGGCTTGCAGGCGTGCATCATGGCGCCAAGGCCTGCAGGTGCAGCATCACCGTGCCAGGGCCTGCAGGCGTGCATCATGGCGCCATGGTCTGCAGGCATGCATCACGGCGCCAAGGCCTGCAGGCATGCATCATTGCGCCAGGGCCTGCAGGCGTGCATTTTTGCGCCAAAGCCTGCATACATGAATCACTGCTCAGGGCCTGCATACATGCATCATGGCGCCAGGGCCTGCAGGCATGCATCATGGCGCCAGGGCCTGCAGGCATGCATCGTGACGCCCAGGCCTGCAGGCATGAATCACGGCGCCAAGGCTTGCAGGCATGCATCATGGCGTTAAAGGCCTGCAGGCGTGCATCATGGCGCCAAGGCCTGCAAACATGCATCATGGTGCCAAGGCCTGCAATCATGCATCATGGCGACAAGGCCTGCAGGCATGCATCATGGCGCCAGGGCCTGCAGGCATGCATCACTGCGCCAAGGCCTGCAGGCATGCATCATGGCGCCAGGGCTTGCAGGCATGCATCATGGCGCCAGGGCCTGCAGGCATGCATCATGGCGCCAAGGTCTGCAGGCATGCATCATGGCGCCAGGGCATGCAGGCATGCATTATGGCACCAGGGCCTGCAGGCGTGCATCATGGCGCCAGGATCTGCAGGCATGCATCATGGCGCCATGGGCTTGCAGGCGTGCATTATGGCGCCCAGGCCTGCAGGCATGCATCATGGCGCCAGGGCTTGCAGGCATGCATCACTGCGCCAAAGCCTGCAGGTATGCATCATAACGCCATAGCCTGTAAACATGCATCATGGCGCCAGGGCCTGCAGGCGTGCATCATGGCGCCAAGGTCTGCAGGCATTCATCATGGCGCCAAGGGCGTGCAGGCATGCATCATGGCGCCAGGGCCTGCAGGCGTGCATCATGGCGCCAAGGCCTGCAGGTGCGGAATTACCGTGCCAGGGCCTGCAGGCATGCATTTTTGCGCCAAAGCCTGCATACATGAATCACTGCTCAGGTTCTGCATACATGCATCATGGCGTTAGGGCCTGCAGGCATGCATCACGGCGCCAAGGCCTGCAGGCGTGCATCACTGCGCCAAAGCCTGCAGGCATGCATCATGGCGCCAGGGCCTGCGGGCATGCATCATGGCGCCAAAGCCTGCAGGCATGCATCATGGCGCCAGGGCCTGCAGGCATGCATCATGGCGCCAGGGCCTGCAGGCATGCATCATGGCGCCAAGGCCTGCAGGCATGCATCATGGCGCCAAGGCCTGCAGGCATGCATTATGGCAAGAGGGCCTGCAGGCGTGCATCATGGCGCCAGGGTCTGCAGGCATGCATCATGGCGCCAAGGCCTGCAGGCGTGCATCATGGCGCCAGGGCCTGCAGGCATGCATCACGGCGCCAGGGCTTGCAGGCATGCATCACTGCGCCAAAGCCTGCAGGTATGCATCATGGCGCCAAGGCCTGTAAACATGCATCATGGCGCCAGGGCCTGCAGGCGTGCATCATGGCGCCAAGGCCTGCAGGCATTCATCATGGCGCCAAGGGCTTGCAGGCATGCATCATGGCGCCAGGGCCTGCAGGCGTGCATCATGGCGCCAAGGCCTGCAGGTGCAGCATCACCGTGCCAGGGCCTGCAGGCGTGCATCATGGCGCCATGGTCTGCAGGCATGCATCACGGCGCCAAGGCCTGCAGGCATGCATCATGGCGCCAGGGCCTGCAGGCATGCATTTTTGCGCCAAAGCCTGCATACATGAATCACTGCTCAGGGCCTGCATACATGCATCATGGCGCCAGGGCCTGCAGGCATGCATCATGGCGTAAAGGCCTGCAGGCATGCATCGTGACACCCAGGCCTGCAGGCATGAATCACGGCGTTAAGCCCTGCAGGCATGCATCATGGCGTTAAAGGCCTGCAGGTATGCATCATGGCGCCAAGGCCTGCAAACATGCATCATGGTGCCAATGCCTGCAAACATGCATCATGGCGCCAAGGCCTGCAGGCATGCATCATGGCGCCAGGGCCTGCAGGCATGCATCATGGCGCCAAGGCTTGCAGGCATGCATCATGGCGCCAGGGCTTGCAGGCATGCATCATGGCGCCAAGGCCTGCAGCAGGCATGCATCATGGCGCCAAGGGCTTGCAGGCATGCATCATGGCGCCAAGGCCTGCAGGCATGCATCATGGCGCCAGGACCTGCAGGCATGCATCATGGCGCCAAGGGCTTGCAGGCGTGCATCATGGCGCCAGGGCCTGCAGGCATGCATCATGGCGCCAGGGCCTGCAGGCATGCATCACGGCGCCAAGGCCTGCAGGCATGCATTTTGGCGCCAAAGCCTGCATTCATGAATCACTGCTCAGGGCATGCAGACATGCATCATGGCGCCAGGGCCGGCAGGCATGCATCACTGCTCAGGGCCTGCAGACATTTTTCACCGCGCCAGGGCCTGCAGACATTTATCACCGCGCCAGGGCCTGCAGTAGTGCATCACCACGCCAAAGCCTGCTGACGTGCATCAATGCGCAAGGGCTTGCCGGTATGCATCATTGCGCCAAGGCCTGCATACATGCATCACTGTACCAGGGCCTGCGGACATGCATCAATGCTCAAAGCCTGCAGGCATGCATCATGGCGCCAAGGCCTGCGGACATGCATCATGGCGCCAAGGCCTGCGGGCATGCATCATGGCGCCAGGGCCTGCAAGCATGCATCACTGCGCTAGGGCCTGCAGACATGCATCAATGCTCAGGGCCTGCAGACATTTATCACCGTGCCAAGGCCTTGCAGGCGTGCATCATGGCGCCAAGGGCTTGCAGGCATGCATCATGGCGCCAAGGTCTGCAGACATGCATCATGGCGCCAAGGGCTTGCAGGCATGCATCATGGCGCAAGGGCCTGCAGGCGTGCATCATGGCGCCATGGGCTTGCAGGCGTGCATCATGGCGCCAAGGGCTTGCTGGCATGCATCATGGCGCCAGGGCCTGTAGGCATGCATCATGGTGCCAAGGCCTGCAGGCATGCATCATGGCGCCAGGGCTTGCAGGCATGCATCATGGCGCCAGGGCCTGCAGGCATGCATCATGGCGCCAAGGCCTGCAGGCATGCATCATGGCGCCAAGGCCTGCAGGCATGCATCATGGCGCCAAGGCCTGCAGGCATGCATCATGGCGCCAAGGCCTGCAGGCATGCATCATGGCGCCAAGGCCTGCAGGCATGCATCATGGCGCCAGGGCCTGCAGGCATGCATCATGGCGCCAAGGCTTGCAGGCATGCATCATGGCGCCAGGGCTTGCAGGCATGCATCATGGCGCCAAGGCCTGCAGGCATGCATCATGGCGCCAAGGGCTTGCAGGCATGCATCATGGCGCCAAGGCCTGCAGGCATGCATCATGGCGCCAGGACCTGCAGGCATGCATCATGGCGCCAAGGGCTTGCAGGCGTGCATCATGGCGCCAGGGCCTGCAGGCATGCATCATGGCGCCAGGGCCTGCAGGCATGCATCACGGCGCCAAGGCCTGCAGGCATGCATTTTGGCGCCAAAGCCTGCATTCATGAATCACTGCTCAGGGCATGCAGACATGCATCATGGCGCCAGGGCCGGCAGGCATGCATCACTGCTCAGGGCCTGCAGACATTTTTCACCGCGCCAGGGCCTGCAGACATTTATCACCGCGCCAGGGCCTGCAGTAGTGCATCACCACGCCAAAGCCTGCTGACGTGCATCAATGCGCAAGGGCTTGCCGGTATGCATCATTGCGCCAAGGCCTGCATACATGCATCACTGTACCAGGGCCTGCGGACATGCATCAATGCTCAAAGCCTGCAGGCATGCATCATGGCGCCAAGGCCTGCGGACATGCATCATGGCGCCAAGGCCTGCGGGCATGCATCATGGCGCCAGGGCCTGCAAGCATGCATCACTGCGCTAGGGCCTGCAGACATGCATCAATGCTCAGGGCCTGCAGACATTTATCACCGTGCCAAGGCCTTGCAGGCGTGCATCATGGCGCCAAGGGCTTGCAGGCATGCATCATGGCGCCAAGGTCTGCAGACATGCATCATGGCGCCAAGGGCTTGCAGGCATGCATCATGGCGCAAGGGCCTGCAGGCGTGCATCATGGCGCCATGGGCTTGCAGGCGTGCATCATGGCGCCAAGGGCTTGCTGGCATGCATCATGGCGCCAGGGCCTGTAGGCATGCATCATGGTGCCAAGGCCTGCAGGCATGCATCATGGCGCCAGGGCTTGCAGGCATGCATCATGGCGCCAGGGCCTGCAGGCATGCATCATGGCGCCAAGGCCTGCAGGCATGCATCACGGCGCCAAGGCCTGCAGGCATGCATCATGGCGCCAAGGCCTGCAGGCATGCATCATGTCGCCAGGGCCTGCAGGCATGCATCACGGCGCCAAGGCCTGCAGGCGTGCATCATGGTACCAGGGCCTGCAGGCATGCATAAATGCGCCAAGACCCGCAAACATGCATCATGGCGCCAAGGTTTGCAGGCATGCATCATGGCGCCAAGGCCTGCAGGCATGCATCATGGCGCCAGGGCATGCAGGCAAGGCATGCATCATGGCACCAGGGCCTGCAGGCATGCATCATGGCGCCAAGTCCTGCAGGCATGCATCATGGCGCCAAGTCCTGCAGGCGTGCATCATGGCGCCAAGGCCTGCAGGCATGCATCATGGCGCCAGGGCCTGCAGGCATGCATCATGGCGCCAGGGCCTGCAGGCATGCATCATGGCGCCAAGGCCTGCAGGCGTGCATCATGGCGCCAGGGCTTGCAGGCATGCATCATGGCGCCAAGGCCTGCAGGCATGCATCATGGCGCCAAGGCCTGCAGGCATGCATCATGGCGCCAAGGCCTGCAGGCATGCATCATGGCGCCAGGGCCTGCAGGCATGCATCATGGCGCCAGGGCCTGCAGGCATGCATCATGGCGCCAGGGCCTGCAGGCATGCATCATGGCGCCAGGGCCTGCAGGCATGCATCATGGCGCCAAGGCCTGCAGGCATGCATCATGGCGCCAAGGCCTGCAGGCATGCATCAAGGCGCCAAGGCCTGCAGGCATGCATCATGGCGCCAGGCATGCAGGCATGCATCATGGCGCCAGGGCCTGCAGGCATGCATCACGGCGCCAAGGCCTGCAGGCGTGCATCATGGTACCAGGGCCTGCAGGCATGCATAAATGCGCCAAGACCCGCAAACATGCATCATGGCGCCAAGGTTTGCAGGCATGCATCATGGCGCCAAGGCCTGCAGGCATGCATCATGGCGCCAGGGCATGCAGGCAAGGCATGCATCATGGCACCAGGGCCTGCAGGCATGCATCATGGCGCCAAGTCCTGCAGGCATGCATCATGGCGCCAAGTCCTGCAGGCGTGCATCATGGCGCCAAGGCCTGCAGGCATGCATCATGGCGCCAGGGCCTGCAGGCATGCATCATGGCGCCAGGGCCTGCAGGCATGCATCATGGCGCCAAGGCCTGCAGGCATGCATCATGGCGCCAAAGCCTGCAGGCATGCATCATGGCGCCAAGGCCTGCAGGCATGCATCATGGCGCCAAGGTCTGCAGGTATGCATCATGGCGCCAAGGCCTGCAAGCGTGCATCATGGCGCCAAGGCCTGCAGGCATGCATCATGGCGCAAAGGCCTGCAGGCATGCATCATGGCGCCAAGTCCTGCAGGCATGCATCATGGCGCCAGGGCCTGCAGGCCTGCATCATGGCGCCAAGGCCTGCAGGCATGCATCATGGCGCCAAGGCCTGCAAACATGCATCATGGCGCCAGGGCCTGCATGCATGCATCATGGCGCCAGGGCCTGCAGGCATGCATCATGGCGCCAGGGCCTGCAGGCATGCATCATGGCGCCAAGGCCTGCAGGCATGCATCATGGCGCCAAGGCCTGCAGGCATGCATCATGGCGCCAAGGCCTGCAGGTATGCATCATGGCGCCAAGGCCTGCAGGCATGCATCAAGGCGCCAAGGCCTGCAGGCATACATCATGGCGCCAGGGCCTGCAGGCATGCATCATGGCGCCAGGGCCTGCAGACATGCATCATGGCGCCAAGGCCTGCAGGCGTGCATCATGGCGCCAGGGCTTGCAGGCATGCATCATGGCGCCAAGGCCTGCAGGCATGCATCATGGCGCCAAGGCCTGCAGGCATGCATCATGGCGCCAAGGTCTGCAGGCATGCATCATGGCACCAGGGCCTGCAGGCATGCATCATGGCGCCAGGACCTGCAGGCATGCATCATGGCGCCAAGGCCGGCAGGCATGCATCATGGCGCCAGGGCCTGCAGGCATGCATCATGGCACCAGGGCCTGCAGGCATGCATCATGGCGCCAAGGCCTGCAGGCATGCATCATGGCGCCAAGGCCTGCAAACATGCATCATGGCGCCAGGGCCTGCATGCATGCATCATGGCGCCAGGGCCTGCAGGCATGCATCATGGCGCCAGGGCCTGCAGGCATGCATCATGGCGCCAAGGCCTGCAGGCATGCATCATGGCGCCAAGGCCTGCAGGCATGCATCATGGCGCCAAGGCTTGCAGGCGTGCATCATGGTGCCAGGGCCTGCAGGCATGCATCATGGCGCCAGGGCCTGCAGGCATGCATCATTGCGCCAAGGCCTGCAGGCATGCATCATGGCGCCAAGGCCTGCAGGCATGCATCATGGCGCCAGGGCCTGCAGGCATGCATCATGGCGCCAGGGCCTGCAGGCATGCATCACGGCGCCAAGGGCTGCAGGTATGCATCATGGCGCCAAGGCCTGCAGGCATGCATCATGGCGCCAGGGCCTGCAGGCATGCATCACGGCGCCAAGTCCTGCAGGCGTGCATCATGGCACCAGGGCCTGCAGGCATGCATAAATGCGCCAAGACCCGCAGGCATGCATCATGGCGCCAAGGTTTGCAGGCATGCATCATGGCGCCAGGGCCTGCAGGCATGCATCATGGCACCAGGGCCTGCAGGCATGCATCATGGCGCCAAGTCCTGCAGGCGTGCATCATGGCGCCAAGGCCTGCAGGCATGCATCATGGCGCCAGGGCCTGCAGGCATGCATCATGGCGCCAAAGCCTGCAGGCATGCATCATGGCGCCAAGGCCTGCAAACATGCATCATGGCGCCAGGGCCTGCAGGCATGCAACATGGCGCCAAGGCCTGCAGGCATGCATCATGGCGCCAGGGCCTGCAGGTATGCATCATGGCGCCAGGGCCTGCAGGCATGCATCATGGCACCAGGGCCTGCAGGCATGCATCATGGCGCCAAGTCCTGTAAACATGCATCATGGCGCCAAAGCCTGCAGGCATGCATCATGGCGCCAAGGCCTGTAAACATGCATCATGGCGCCAAGGTCTGCAGGCATGCATCATGGCGCCAGGGCCTGCAGGCATGCATCATGGCGCCAAGCCCTGCAGGCATGCATCATGGCGCCAAGGGCCTGCAGGTATGCATCATGGCTCCAGGGCCTGCAAACATGCAACATGGCGCCAGGGCCTGCAGGCATGCATCATGGCGCCAGGGCCTGTAAACATGCATCATGGCGCCAAGGTCTGCAGGCATGCATCACTGCGCCAAAGCCTGCAGGTATGCATCATGGCGCC
>LGRX02035100.1:0-31145 GCA_001247695.2 Cymbomonas tetramitiformis | reverse complement strand
GGTGCTGGGTGTGTCGTGTATAAACGGTGCCTCTTTAAATGCTAAAATGCAACAGGAAAAGAAAAAAACCTGGATATTGTTGCACCGATAATTTGAATATATCGGTGTATGAGGTATTATTAAAGGTCATCTTTAGGACCCACCTGGTTGGAATCCACGGTCAGATTGCTTCAAAAATAAATAATCTTGACAATATTCTACGGGAAAATCATGGGGGATCACTGCCCCCAACAACTTGATATTTGTAATTTGCAACAAGAATAGTGTTTGCTACTGCCCTACCATCATGGTATTCGAGTTGTCTATGGACTGTAAACGCTGTAGGCAGGACGTCGAATTGAGAAACATCGGACGTCGATGTTTGCCAAAAATCTGAAAACTTCTGAAGGGAGCCGTCGATGTAGAAAAATCGTCGATTTTTCTGTGGTTTCACCCTTCATGACAGTTAGAAAAATGTGTATAAACATTCCTATACTTGGTTACTCGAAATGGGCGTTATATGTATGTATAAACGCTCGAAGCGGCCTTGACGACGAGCTTTTGTCCAGGGTCGATATCGAAGCGTAATCGCGCGATATCGACGTTTCGTCCCTCTTTGTTGCACGTTTCCAGCCTGTTGCACATTTCCAAATGACGAGTTATCTAAGTTAGCTCCGCTCCGCTGAGCTACCCTAGCTACCCCTAGCTACTAAGACTACTGGAATGACAAGAGCTGAGAGTCCAAATAGGGAGTGTCCAGAGACACTGTCCCCCTTGCATAAGGCCAAAGCCCTTCAGGCAGCAAGGTATTGCCTGTCCCGTGCCCACATAGAAGGGCAGAGTCAGGGACCCCGGGTGTGCAATTTGGTTGGAATAGAACAGTGACAATCCTTGAATACAAATTTGAATTCTTAATTCGGGAAAACAGATCTGCCTAAAAAATTCTTCCGCCTTCCAAGAATGATATTTTCCAAAATTTCCCCCACTCGGGACTTGTGAACCCCTTTGGTGAGGTGGCCTCACCAAAGTGGCTCACCAAAGTGGTTCATAAAATTCACACTGCTGTAACGCGTAATGCGCTGGGTATTCTGAATTATTTATGACGTTTTTGTATATAATTTATATTTGGGAACTACCGTTTTCCCGACACAACTGACATGACAAGAGAAATCCAGCGCAGATGAATATGGCAGTTCGATTAAAATACTTTTCACGGCTGAAATCGCTCGAAAACCCGTGATGTGTTAAGTACGAGAGCCCGCCGCATTAAGCCCCCCTTAAAATATTCTCTTTTCGTGATTATTACTGGTCATACGAGCCTGGAAAGGTCCAACGTCCAACTCTATAGCCGATGTGGCGCAAAATCATTCACGGCTTGGATACATTACGTGATTCATTAGACGGGCGAAATTCGGAACTATAATCTCATTCATCTGAACCGTGCACTGAAAATGTAGTAATATCTTCATTTAATCGTGCGTCCCCGCGAAAAAGTCGAAGTGGGGTACGCCACATTTCTTGGGTGGCATATGACTGCTTTTTTGTACGGTATGTCATTTTGGGACGCAAAAGATTTGGTTTGGTTTTTGACAGATTCACCTCTCGCATGCGTATGATACTCGCAGTGTCACTGTCCCATTTTACAGCAGATGTCGCTTAGAGCATTTTGCGATGTACAGATGTTATTTGTTAACTATGCAATTTCAACTTAACGCGGAACGCTCTCTCTCTCTCGCAGTGAGACCCCGTACAACCAGGCGAAGATTTTTAAGATTACGTGTTCATCTAAGTAAAAATTTCCTATCTAATATTATCACATATTTCTACTGAGTCAGGGGGTATTCGCTTCGCAAAGAATGATGGCACCTTTCACTACTTTTGGAAGTCACTAAAATCCTAAGATCCCGCTCAACATACCCACATGACCGCGCCGGCCCTTAGCGAGAATTGTGGTTGGCCATTCAGACCGTACGAATTAATATTGAAAGATAACACATATGAGATAATATTTTGGTAAGCCGTTCCCTCATCCGCAGCGCATACTTGCTTGCAAGCGAGCGCGCAGATGAGGGACGAAACCCTAGCGGAAACGTGGACGCGGTTGACATCCGCGTTTTTGCTAGGGCTGACAGCGCGCTGTCAAATGCTCAAAACGTGTTCGTTATGCGAATATGATATGTGTGGTACGCTTGTGCTATGCATTGTGCTTTCATGCGGTGCGTATGTCGAGCCGTTCACTCGATGCGTGCCCAATGACCCCCTCCCTTGCGCGGCGTTCCAGATCCCAGATTATGCACGGATCTCGCGCGCGCAAAAAACATGTTGTTCCTAACACACCTAAAAATAAGTATGCAAAGTTTCGATGCTTGCGGTGTATTGCTCAGACCTCTACATCAAGCTGCTGGACAGTGACTTACGGGTCCGTAAGTCACTGTCCAGCAGCTTGAGGTGAAGGTCTGAGCGAGAACAGGTGAGCGGATTGTGTTTTGTTCGACGTGACGGAGGCTAGACACGTCATCATACCACGGATATGCGAATGGAAAATATAAAAATTGAATTTCACCAACAAATATTGTAGTGAATATAAACCTTTGGTATATTCACTACATCGCGGCCAGATTGTTGGCTGGAGAGAAAAAAAGGATTCCCACACGACTTGTATTTATTGGTCATAGAGACCACAAGCTTTCGCTGGAAGCGCTTTCGCGTTTTTTTTGCTCTTTTCCCGCATTTCCCCAATATTTCCCGATATACATATATCCCTTTGGCATCATTGTGATAATAATTTTTTCGAGGGACGGTATAAAGTTTCCAGTCTGCATTTAAAAAATGAAGTTTTAATTTCCTATTCTAGGATTGTCACTTTTCTATTCAAAATAATGAAATCTATCCAGCAACTCATTTTGTAATGAGATTATTATGGAATTACAATAATCCCTAAACTTGATATATCATGTTAGATGTATTCAGTGCATGGTATGCTGACTATCTTACATGATGAATTGTCTAGGATATTGTAATATCCAGAACATATCCTATTGTAAAGTGTGTAAAAGTTAACACACACACACTGACAAAAGTGCTAATCAGTAAGCACTGCATGCATACACACACACTGCATTGTATGTATTAACATTCACTGATTCAAAGTGAATTGATTAATTTAAATATCTACTATGTGTATGATAATGTACATACCATTTTCCAAACACATGTGCGTGGAAAATGTCAGTGATTGCGATAGATAAGGGAGCCGGATAAGACAAGATGCTGTAGGGCTGGATGGAGTTATCTCCAGACCCGAAGGCAAGATACTGCACCCATTAAACAGCTGGTAACTGTTGGGTGCAGTCCACTCGTCATTCCACATATCATCGCTGGAGCAATATCAACAACTACGTTGCACATTGGCAGTTGATTCAGATCTGATCAGTTCAAATGCATGCAACTCTCAGATCAGTATCTACATGACATCTGATATAGTTGTTAAGGACAAAACACACATACAAATGTGTTGTGTTAAATTGTTGTGATTGTATCAAGCAATGTCCAGATATGTTCTAAATAAGAAATATCATTTTGATAAATCTTAGAGCACAGACCTATGCTCAGAACAGATCATAGTTTGACAAATATCACTAAAGTGGATGTTCCTAACTGGATGTTCCCACTTAAGTTGATAACTTATATATCACCAGAATGTACATTTACTGCTATGGGTTTAAATCAGTAAAACCCAGAAATGCTATCAACCATAGATGTTGATATACAGCACAATTCACTTATTTGCCATGAAATTTATCATGTGTCAAAGTGAAGTTTATTACAGTGATTCTGTACTTTACATTCCACATATACACTGAGATATGTCACCGAGGCAATATATCAGATAGCTGAAAAAGCTGTAAAATGGGTAAAAATGCTCCACGCATGATTTCAAAATGAAAAATGTGTGCCCATTTTATTTTAAATTATGATTCTATACCTATTCAGGTATCAGAAAAACATAATGACCATGGTCATATCTCGTGTAACACCCTAGATATTAGGTGTGTAATATATAGGGGTATACATGTTGGCTGTAACAAAATACGTAAAAATGCTCCACGCATGATTACAAAATGAAAAATGTGTGTGGATTTTTTTTGCTGATCTGATTATTCAGCTATATCTGAATATTTCCTGATTTATACAGCACTTGTAACACCCTGTAACACCCCTAAAATTAAATGTGTGTCTCAGGGGTGTAACGTACCCTCTGAAAACCACCTTACATTTATTCAGGTATTAAATGCAGTTTTGCTTAAAAACCTTTGCAAAAAAAATATACTGCTTATTTTTTACCTATATTAGGGTTACACATACCATGTAACACCCTAATCATACTATTGGATGTATGGGCCACTGTAACATTACATGCCCTAAAATGCTACTATAATTTCGATAAACTTCGTATTTAGCATTAACATATCATGCTGTTTTTGACACAAACATGATTATGTATCGGGCAACAACCCAAGAACTGTGACAGATGATTCCTATAAGGAATGCATGCTATTTTGAGGTATTGGCAATTGACAACTGCCACTATATCACACACTTCCTTGAGGGGGGAAGAAGGTGGATATGTATATATACTTACCTCATTATTATGTACGAATATAATACATGTATGTAAACATACCGATATACCATATATAACATATAAATCACACACACTCAGTTAGACAATTAGCTGAAGGTATTTTTTGTGTTGTGTTTTGTTTTTAGATGGTTACTATCGAAGAGGAAGAGCATGAGGTTCCTGATATCAACCCAGATCATTCGACTTGGTTTTTCGACATACTTGGTTCATACGATGCATACAGTCGGTTTAAAATCCCGAAGTGGATCGCTGGTTATGCCGATACACTAACCAGATATGACCACATAGGCTATTATGACAACATCAGTCGCATGAAGCCAGATATGAGCCGGTACAAGGATCCTGCCAATGAGCCTCAGGCACCAGAAGCAGAGTATATAGCAGACAGTCCTCCGATGGTCTTTGTAGATCCAGATGCAGATTCAGTACCAGCACCAGCTCCACCAGCTTCACCCAGTTTGGTCCCCAAGGTGAAAATGACACCACCTAGGGAATTCAAAACAGGACAGGACGCAGAGGTCTGGTTGGATACAGTGGACAGATATTTCCAGTTCACTTATCCAGGTGTCAATGATAAGGATTTGATCACAGTGTTTCTTACTCTCATACAGAATAATGATAGACACTATTTTTAGGTCTTGGCAAAACAGCCATATACCACTTATGAGATGGTCAGACAGACGTTCCTCAGACAATTTGGTAATCCTCATAAGAGATCAGTAGCCAAGCGAAACACCTAATGGCACTGACTCAAGGAACCCAAACCTTTGCAGATTATTTGCGCACATTTACATCACTGGCTTCTTTAGCAGCAGTTGATTTAAATGATGTGCTAATAAAGGACAGATTCGTCACCAGTATGGATTCTGATCTCCGCAGACAGTTCCAGCTCAGATACCTGACAGAAGAACAGAGGAACAATCTGTCGTGGCAAGAAACCACACAGATATTGCTTGATTTGAACTACGTCATTCACTCAAAGCAATCAGAAACCCTTCACTATCGGGGTCAGAAGGAGCAGTCATCTGGAGGTCCAGCCAAGAAGGATAAGGACAGAGGACGTGGCCAGAACTCCAATCAGAATCGGAACAAGGGAAAAGGTGGTAAAGGCAAGGGCAAAGGAAAAGGAAAAGGAAAATCACAGAATGATAAGACTTGCCATCGTTGTGGTCGTCCTGGTCACATCGAGAAGGATTGTTGGGCCACCAAGACCGATGATGGAAAACAGATCAAGGGAAAGCCACCAGCTCAGAATCCTTTTCCGAATCAGAGACAGCAGCAGCAGAATCAGGGTGCTAAGGATGGGTCTGGCAAACTCATCAATACGATCAACACCTTGGTGAAGGAAATGAAAAGTCAACACAGCATCAATGCAGCAGTTGCAACTCCAGATCCAGTTCCATCAGCTCCAGCTCCTCAGGGAAACTCTCAGGGTACTGCACAGGTACCGGCGTTAAGAGCACCCCGAGGGTAGATCAGCCTGAAGATGCCACTGAAGCAAGTGGCCGGGTTGAGAGTATCTCAGAAGAAGTCCTTTCCAGTCTGACATTACAGTTTCAGCAGATGGACAATCCCTCAGAGCACATCGCACAGATGCAGTCTCAAACAGCACAGCTGAAAACACAGAAGAAGCTGTTGTTGTATACAGGGAAAGTTTATGGACAGAGTACTCACATTTTGGTAGATCCAGGAGCCACATCGTCTTTCATCGACAGACAGTTCGCTGCTCAGCTTGGTATAGCTCCCACAGATTCTTCATCATTGTCAGTGGGATTGGCTGGAGGAAGCCAACTACCATGCACATCCTATCTTCCCAAGGCTACATTTTCTCTGGGCAAGTATAAGGATGCAGAAGATTTCTACATCATTGACATGAAACCATTCACTGTCATTCTGGGTCAAGATTGGTTGGAGAGGAGGAATCCACACATTGACTTTCAGACCAAAAATCTGACGATCACTAGGAAGCATTCATCAGGCTCCAGTATTCGCACAGTATTGTCCAGAGTTGAGCAGACTCCAGACTCAGATGACCTTCCTGAAATGGAATTGGTCAGCGCTACCACCATGAGAAAGCATCTTCGTCGCATTCGATCCAGTGGTTCGGCTGAAGAAGCCGTAGCTTATCTCTTCTTTCTCTCAGAGGTCGACGGTGAACTGGTCTTTGCAGCATCAGACTCAGACACCACTATGGAAGACCCCGAGGTCACAGCAGCACGTGATCAAGTGAGAGAAGACTTTTCAGACATATTCCAGGAGGATCTTCCAGCTGGTCATAGGCCAGAACGGTTTGAAGGTGGTTATCATCGAATCAACATTGAACCTGGGCATAAGCCACCATCACAGCCAGTACGTACCATTCCAGTACCCATGATGGAGGAGCTCAAACGGCAAATCATTAAATATGTCGAGTTGGGTATCCTTCGTCCATCATCATCACCATATGGGTGCCCAATCATCTTCGCTCCTAAGCCAGGGGGAAAGTGGAGGATGTGTTGCGATTATCGTGCCCTTAACAATATCACCATAAAGGACACATATCCGTTGCCACCCCATGATACCCTTCTTGAACAGCTTAAGGGAGCACGCTGGTTCAGTAGATTTGATTTCAACCAGTTCTTCCACCAAATCCCCATTCATCCAGACGACATTCATAAAACTGCTATTCGCACCAGATACGGTTCTTATGAATGGACAGTTATGCCTTTCGGATTGACCAATGCTCCTGCAACAGCACTTCGTGTAGGAAACCGGGCATTCTTTGACTTCATCGACCAGTTCCTTGTCATATTCATGGACGACACTATTGTATACAGTCCAGATTTTGACAGCCATGTGAAGCATGTTCGACAGTTCCTCCAGCGTTGCAGAGATCACCAGTTCTACATCAGGCCTTCCAAGGTGGAGTTGTTCGTCAGATCTATAGACTTTATCGGACATCACATCTCTGAAGCAGGCCTATCCATCATCGAAGACAGAATCCGAGCAGTCATGGCAATTCAGCCTCCAGTGTCTTATGGTCCTACCGTTGGAAAGCAGCCTCTACGCCGTATGGCTAAAGATGGCAAGTCATCCCTTCGGTCATTCTTGGGCATGGTCGGTCAATTTAGGAGATTCATACCAAAGTTCTCCAAAGTTGCCGAGCCGCTCAATCGTCTCCTTAAAGATAATGCAGAGTTTGTCTGGGAAACTGAGCAGCAGCAGGCATTTGATAACCTCAAAAGTGCCATCTGTAACGCTCCAGTATTGCAGCTTCCAGATCAGAAACTGCCATCTATTATGGAGGTCGATGGATCAGGCACACACGTTGGTCAAGTAATACTCCAGGATCAAGGAAAAGGTATGAAGCCATGTGGTTATCACAGCGTCACTCTATCCGATACACAGAGACGTTGGCCTATTCCTGAGATCGAGCTATTTGCCATTGTGGAAGGCTTCCGATTATTTCGCCACATCTTGTTGGGAGCTCCTGAGACTATTGTACGCTCAGATCATCAGCCACTGGTTTATTTCCAGACCAAATCCACACTGAGCCCCAAACAGGCACGGTGGTTGGATGAGCTCTCCGAATACAACTTCCGTATAGAACACATTGCTGGCGAGAAGAATAAGGTTGCAGACGCACTCACGCGTATCTCTGCACTTTTTGAACTCACTGATTGTCTTCATCATATGGACATCAGCGAGGTCATTCCATCTGCAGATCCTACATTCATTGCTCTTATATCTTCTTCATCAGCTCATCAGCTACACGACATCATTATATCCGAGTATGATCGTGACACATTTGCACAGACTATATTGGCTAAGCTGACATCATCGACTTCGTCACAAGTCAGTCAGTAGCTACAGCTTCGAGCTCATTCAGGGGTTGATCTATCGTAAGACCATATATGGCAGACAGCTGTACATTCCACCAACAGCTAAAGTCCCCACAGATGACGGTGAGATCACACAACTTCGCCACATTCTTCTTCATGAGTGCCACTCAGCCACTATTTCTGGTCATGTAGGCAAAAATCGCATGCTTCATCTTCTGCGTAGCCGGTATTATTGGCCAGGAATGACAACGGCAGCCATCAAGTACATTCGGGAGTGCCCCGTTTGTCAGCGCCAGAAAACGAGGCGACACAAGCCTTATGGTCAGGCACATATACGATATTCCGTGCCTAAGACAAAATGGCTAGATGTATCTCTTGATTGGATCACTGACCTGCCTATCACCACTAATGGGCACGACAGTATATTTGTGGTAATGTGCCAATTCTCTCATCGCTGTCATCTCATCCCCTTCAGCATGACCTGGACAGCTCAGCATACTGCTTCTATCTATATGCAGCATATCTTCAAGCTCCATGGTCTTCCGAGGAACATCATCTCAGATCGAGACCCCAGATTCACCTCTACATTCTGGCAGACACTGTGGAAATCTACTGGCACGAGATTGTCCATGACGTCATCACACCATCCACAGTCTAATGCTGCCAATGAGAGGAGCCATGCCTTCATTGAGGACATCCTCAGGTATTTTCAAATTGTTGATTCATGATATGATTTCACCATCCTCTGGTTTATAAACTGATTAAGTAGTATTTTTTTTCATCCTCAGGTGTTGTTGCAATGATACTTCAGCCAATTCGTGGGAGGACAAGTTGCCTCTGGTGGAGTTTGCAATTAACAATACCGTTTCTGCATCAACTGGTTATTCACCATTTTATCTCGACTCTATGGCGCAACCACTTTCGCCTCATGACCTGGTTATCACTATTCCGCCAGAAGCTCCTGTTCCAATACAAAGAGCTATTCGAGATCATTTTGACCAGTACTCGGCTGTTCATGCCAACGCGGTAGACAACATTTCCCGAGCAGCAGAAATTAGCCAAGCCAGATTCAATAAGGCTCACATGCCTAAGCAGTTTGCAGTTGGGCAGAAAGTTCTTTTACGGACCGAGTTTATTCAATGGACTGGTTTGACAGAGGCAGGCAGACACTTTAAGCAGCCATATATTGGGCCATTCACCATCTCCAAAGTGCTTAGCCATGGACGTGCATACGAGTTAGATTTCGGAAATCTTGATATCCGTATTCATCCGGTACAGCCTGTATCCAGATTAGAGTTGTACAATGACTCGATCCAAGCACCTTTGCCTCTGCCACAGATGATCACCGAAGAAGGGCAACCACTGTTTGAGATATCACATATACTCTCGGATAAGTTCACTAGAGGTGTCAAATACTATTTAGTGCGATATGCAGGCTACGGTCCTGAGCATGACACCTGGGTCAAAGCCACAGAGCTGACCAATGCAGCAGACATTATAGCTGCCTATGAAGGCTAAACATTTATTAAGCCTCATGCCCTTACTTCTTGTAATATATACTAATACATGTCGATCATCTTTATAACCTTGCTCTTAATGTTTTATCATTATGTTGCATAGAAGCGGGAAATTGATCCTTCCTTGCTAAAGGTGTAGTGAGCCTTGTTCAAAATCATACCCTTGCACAGATACGCACACATGCGAGATATCATATCTGTGGATAAATAAAAACTGCTAATGCTACCTTTGCCAGCCGTGGTTTGTCATCGGACTTTTGGCCAATCATCCGCAGCTACCGGAGATTGAGGTAGACGGAGTTGTGATCCTGAGTTGTGCTTGACAAACATAACTAAACAAATTTCACATTAGTACGTGGCGAATCCATTCTCACTCATCGCGATAGATGTTCGTCAAAGCGCGCGTACCGGACCGAAAAAAAAAGGAGTTTGGCAGGCGGGTGAGGATTTAAAGTGGACTTATAAAGACCCTCCGATATCTCGTAAGCAGGGCCTCCTCCGCTGCATTAAAAAGAAGCCATTTCGAAATATTCGGAAGGGGCTCTCCATAGTATTCCTGTGAACTTCGGGGGAGTAAGCTCTCTGAAGGGAGGAAGAGGTGGATGCATTATAGCCGAGAATCGTTCGTTAAATCGTCGATCATCGAGTGTCGACGGCAAGCGCAAATATCTATCCGTAACGTAAAACTCGGAAGATACCTTGAAACGTCACTCTGAAATACGATACGCAATTCATGGGGGCTACATCCTAAGAACTGTAGGGCTAAAATGCCTAAGGTGAGGGACTAAAGTGGACTCAGTTCCCCCCAATAACCTAAAAACACCATGAGGGACGCCTCAAATCGGTGTAAGAAGACTGGTACCAGCAAGAAGCGACAACAACAAAGACATCATAGACATATACAAAGGTATGCCCGTTGTGAGGTCACAACTCTTTTAAGAGGGGAGATCTGTCAGGGTCATGACCGATGACATATGTGTCATACATGTCATACGTGTCATACCTGTCAGACATGTCATACCATGTCATGTCATGTCATGTCGGTCATGTCATATATTATTATGACAGTCGGTCGCGTCATATATCATTATGACAGTCGGTCGCGTCATATATCATTATGACAGTCGACAGTATGGTCGACCGATGACTGTACATGTCGAGTCGCGTCATATATTATTATGACAGTCGTCAGTACGGTCGACGATGACTGTACATGTCGCCAGATGATAATGTCACATCATCTGGCATCCCTGTCATCGAGAGTTCGTATGTCGAACTCGAAGATGGCAAAGCAAAGATACATCTTGAATACAAACAAGAACCATCTTGGCTTTTAAGCATGTGCGGAACACGCATGCACAGTATGAACGAACTAGTCGTTATTACAATACTGGTCGTTCAACCTACGCGTCTCGGGTTCACAACCCAATGGCGGTACCATCTAAGATGATGGGAGACGTATGGTACAAAAGTGAGGAAGCGTTGTGCTTCAGCAGATCTTCTTACAGAGACTGCACTCACAACCCGCTATTACGTACACTCGCATTGCTGTCCAACTTTGCAGTGTTTATTTGTATATTGATAATATATTCACGGCGTCTGTTTATCCCGCCGTATCAATGGTGGTTTTATTATCTGTCGGAACTGATGCCGGGCAAGATGCAAGTGACACCACAAGGCGAGGTGTGGCACAGGAAGAGACAGTCACCCCCAGTTATGGGGGGGCGAAAGTCTGTTTCTCCATGACACCACCTCACCCCGAAGGCGTGAGGTGTCACGATGCAAGCTAGCCAAGGGCGGGGCTAGCATCCTACGGTTGGCCACAGAGGCAAAACCCTAAGAAACAAGCATCGTTTGAGACCCTAAGAGGTCTTTTTCAACCCAGCTAGAGTGGCTCCGCCGCGCTGGTCTCTAGATGCGTGCTCTAGGGGCTCATGCCCATGCATGTGCTGTGGGGATGACTTCTCCCACAGGCCAGCCGGCGAATCTTGCCCAGCAATCGAGGGTGGACGGCGGCGTAGGTCTCGATGGTGGACGAAGTCGAGCGCCGCCAGGACGTCGTCATCCAACGCCCACGCGATGCGGTGCGACGATGTGTGGTACCAACATAGCGAGCGCGGGGACGTGGACACCCCGAGGGGGGCGAAGGTGGAAAATGCGGTGTGGCTCCACTCTGCCGCACACAAGTGCGAAAGTAGAGAGGAAAAGCGGTGAGATGAGGGATGCAACACCTCCAAACACCACCAGGCAATGGCCAAGGGGCACGCAGGGTGGAGGGAAGAGTGGAGGATGCTGCGGGGTGAGCTCGCGGTGGTCAAAGCTCATGTTGACGATGTGGTTGATGGACTCGATTTTGGTGACTGGTGCATGAGCACCACCAGACACCACCAGACCGTAGCCATGGGTAAGTTCTCGTCGTCGAATCACGTGCAGCGCGGAGGCAACTGCAGAAATGCGGGCACGCTGACGACACGAAGCCATGGCCGCTGTAAGCTGCAAAATCTGGAGCCCAACACTTAGGGTTCCCAAGCGAAAACGTAACTTTCGCTAAAAATAACCAAATCGAACGATGGAAAAGTCAATTTGGGGTAGATTCCCGCGGGGAAGACGGTGGTGACGTCAAAAACGTCGTGCGATAGGCCAATTTTGCTGCAGTTGAGGTGCTGCTGGCCAGAGCGCAAAGTAAAGTTCAACAAAAGCGTCGAGGACAAAGGTGCTCAAGTAGATGTCGGGTCGAGGACAGGGTGCTCGAATAATTTCCCGGTGTCAAAGGGCACGTGGGGTGAAGATGGTGGCAAAGAGGACGAAGGTGCTCAGCCGAATTTGGTGAAAACGAAGATGGTTACCGCACAAGGTACAGGATCAAAGAAAATGAAAGCGTGAGCTAACTCGCCAGTGGTGAGGCCCATAACCTAACAGAGACGGTGAAATAAACGGTGAATATAACCGACAACGGTGGGATATATGCGTGTTTTTACAGTCTCCACAAACTCTGTGAAGTTGGGACGAGATGCTCGGGTGGTTCGCAGTCTAAGATGAGATAATAAAATAACATGGTGGTTTTATTATCTGTCGGAACTGATGCCGGGCAAGATGCAAGTGACACCACAAGGCGAGGTGTGACACATGAAGAGACAATCACCCCCAGTTATGGGGGGGCGAAAGTCTGTTTCTCCATGACATTTCCGGTCCGATATTCTTATAGCATGATATTCTTATATGTGAGCACGCACTGTACGACTCGAAACGGCCTTGACGATGAGCTTTTGTCCAGGGTCGATATCGAAGCGTAATCGCGCGATATCGACGTTTTTTCCTCTTTGTTGCACGTTTCCAGCCTGTTGCACATTTCGCCAAATGACGAGGTATGCGGGTATTGGGGAAAAATCTTTAGATTGTCCCTCTCTTTGAAAAATCCGGTTTTTTATGTCACGCTTTTGTGTATTGGGGAAAAATCTTTAGATTGTCCCTCTCTTTGAAAAATCCGGTTTTTTATGTCACGCTTTTGTGTATAAATTTTTAAAGGTTCATTTCGCCGAAAACCAGCTATTCCAAAACGAACACTGCTTTGTGTCACGCTTTTCGAGCGTCACGCTTTTCGAGTGTCACGCTTTTCGAGCGTGACGCTTTTCGAGCGTCACGCTTTTCGAGCGTCACGCTTTTCGAGCGTCACGCTTTTCGAGCGTCACGCGTTACACCCACTCAATTTAACCCCTGTTACGCACTTTAGCGTCGTAGATGAAAACTGCGAAACGATTCGTGTGTCGTGGATAATTATGTGTCGCACGCGGCAGTATATAATTTGATATTTAGAATATTCAATACAAAGCCTCTTTATATTTAATTGGTCAATATAATTATAATATATATATTTTTAATTTTATTGGAATTGCACATGTGACACATGTGTTGAGTATAAATATAACTTAGCTGTATAACTTAACACTGTAGTATTATTTTTAATATGACTTATTTAATTTTAAAAAGGGACGAAGACTTAATTGACGGTATAAATATTTGGATGTGGTCGACTGGACATTGACACATAAGGCGTTAGACGTATGACATGACATGAGACGCAGTCTGTCAAGCGTAAAGCTTCGAGAATGAAAGTTGATGACAATGAAATGAACGTCAGCTGTACAGTACTGTATGGGCTGGCCGAGCCCGTATCGTGATGAAAATCAAGCTGCTTCCACATTTTTTTTTTGGGGGTGTGGGGACTCCCCACTGGGGTGGCCGTGACCCGTAGGGGAATCGACCATGAACGTCACCGTATGGGTCGGGCTGAACTCCGATGGAAAGCAAGCCGCCTTCCATTTTGGGGGGTGTGGGGAAAACTCCCCCCCACAGGGGTGGCCGTCACCCGTAGGGGAATCGACGGCTTATTATCGTTATTAAATTTTATTCTTCTTTATTGGGTGGGACTTGGGTGCACGAACGATATCTTGTAACCGCCGCGATCTAGTTAACCGCTTACCGCACGTCACCGTGTTTATTTGGTCACCCGGTTTATCAACCCCATACCAATAAGTCCCCCACTATTCCTTGTCACACCCCTAACGACCACCCCCTCCCCGCGCCCCGCCTTACACTGCGACCACATTACAACCACTTCCCTCTGTCCACATGTGGGCCTCTCAGTGTCTTTTAACCATAGACCACTCACGATATCTAGAACAAATTTACATCAAAATTTACAACCAATCAATGATCAAATATGATCGAATATTTAAACAATGAATCACAACTATCTTGAGATTTGAATAGTACAACACAATTTGATTGATTTGTTTGTTCACCAATACCAATTGACAACATATTACTATGAAATCAGCTTGAGATTTGAAAGATGAACAATTTCGCTTCATCTTTGGTTCAAAATGAAACATATTTGTTTGGCCAATCACATCGATTGATACATGAATAATTGATGAAATCAGAGTTTTCTCAAAGTAATTTCAACCATCAAATTGATATAAAATGCAAATATTTGTTGATACGCTACAAATGTAACACATTTGACAATTGGCATGCTTTGATGACGACATTTGGCGATCATTATGGCCACACACATTTTACTAAATTTGTGACAGTGCCCCTATGTATCAACATATAAATTATCAACGACTCTTATTGTTATCATTTCTGAATTCAAAAATATACATCAAAGCAACTTTAACTTCAACATGTCTCAATTTTCCAAAACTTGGTTTGGCACCCTGAAGACTAAGTTTGAGAACGATGAGGACCTATCCAGTCTTAAATTCCGTGTTTTTGCTATATGCGAAAGCAAATCACGCACCTTATCACGTACCAAAGATAAGCAACCCGTGGTATCTGTCACTTTTAGAGATGCCCCTGGCGACGTTCTCATGGCCACTGGGTGGAGGCTCATGGCTGGGGCAACCCTACAGGACGTAGCTCCCCTGCTGGAGCACGTGGAAGTGGGCAAGCTGTACGACATTTACATGTCCTCCGAGACATTTTACAACTTGAGCCTGGCCTCGAGCTACGAGCTGTCCAGGAACATCGCTGACATCTCTGGCGCTGTCCAGACCCTGGAGGCCATTGTGGAGTTCACGAAGGACCTGCCCCATGCTTTTATCAAAGAATGGGGGCTACCTTCAACCTGGATCAGCAATCGCCAGGTTCTCACTATCGACAGCGATAGTGAGGACGAAGATTACGTCACCCCTCCTCCCCCACCACCAAAAAGGCGCAAAGGCAAGGGCAAAGCCAAGATCGCCTTGCCATTTCCTGATGGCGCAGGTAAATTATAATTGTCTATTTGTCTGTTGGGTTCAATCGGCTCTGAACTGAATAATTCTGTTGTACTAAAAATGTTTCGTTTTTGTGCTTGATTGTGCAGGTGCTTCGTGCGCTGGCGCAAGCGAGGCACCTACTGGTGCTGCACCCATGTATCTTACCATGGTTGCACCACCCGTTGGCGATGTTGGCGATCCCATTCCTGAAGAAGTCCCTGCTGGTGCTGGCGATATTGCACCTACTGGCCAAGCGCCTAATGTTGCACTTACTGCTGCACCTACTGAAGATGTTGCAATGGCAGTTGGCGCTGTTGACGCTGGCGTTGTTGACGCTGTTGACGCTGACGCTGACGCTGTTGCTACTGGCGCGATCGGCAACATGGAAGCAGCGCCTGTTGGCGCTGGCGCTGGCGCTGGCGCTGCAGCTAAGAAAGGAAAAAAGACCAAGACAAAACAGAACTAGACTAGTAGTATAGTATCTGTTGTGATGTTGTGAGAAAAAGTAGTTGACAATCATCATTTAATCGTGTCTGATTTGGTCGTACATTTGTTTGTAAAGAAAAAAACAATTGAAAATGTTTTGTTTTAATATTTCTACACTGTTAATGTAAATGTTGCTATCGTATAGATTTGTAGGGTTGTAATTTTGATTGAACTCGTAAATGAAACGTAATTTCTTATTGTACTTCTAACGGTCATTTAACATTTACAATTGCGTGCGAAATATTACATCAATCAGATTCGATCGACGTCATATTCTTTAGATTAGCTGTCATCCGTTTTATTTCCCGTTGGTGGCACTCGATCTGCCGGCCTGATATTTCCCAAACGTAACTCTCAAGCACACCACCGCTCCAAGACTGTTACGGCTAGTTAGCTGCCATTTACCGAATAAATCAGCAAACTCACTTCTCTCGATATTCTAACCGAGAAGGCAACGCTGTAACCGTAACGAGACTGTCCTAAGTGGTCGCGGGATATCGAAGAAATATTTTCCTATTTGCTTTGAGTTTGCTGAAACTTGAAACTCGTGCTGGGCACTGCGTTGCGAAAAGCGACTTCTACTGCGAGAAAAGGGTGTCAACGGAGGAATCCTGCATTCGATATCTTAATGACCTGTAGTAAATAGATATAACATTTTAGTTTTACTGGCTGCATTGCCAACCCTCAAATCTCACCGGAGTATTTTCTTAACAAAGTACCCTTAATTTCCAAGTCCTAGCCTTGACATTAAATATGCCAATTGGTGAATGCTTCAAATGTCCCAACTATTTATCTTGCTTGTGGTTGTTAATGTGCCCTTAAATTTTAGATCACACCTATACTATTCCTTTATTTGGTACTTTGCTTTAATTAAACACATTACATTCCAATTATGCTTCCAAATTATATTCGCCCTGACCTTTATAACAGTTGTCGATATGGTTGGACAACATAGCAATATCTTGATTCCGTAAGTATCCCAATTAATACCCTTGTGTTCATTGCCGATGCCACTTGCTTTTCTAAACCGTTGTTATTCAATACTTCACAACATTCATTTTGCACCTCTCGTTCACTCACAATTTGATGGTAACAATGCAAAATTTAGAATTGAGGAATTTGGATTTTTCCCCACCTGTACGTTCACGTACCCCCTATAAATTTTTAAAGGTTCATTTCGCCGAAACCCAGCTATTCCAAAACGAACACTGCTTTGTGTCACGCTTTTCGAGCGTCACGCTTTTCGAGCGTCACGCTTTTCGAGCGAGACGCGTTACACCCACCCAATTTAACCCCTGTTACGCACTTTAGCGTCGTAGATGAAAACTGCGAAACGATTTGTAAGTCGTGGATAAGTATGTGTCGCACGCGGCAGTATATAATTTGATACTTAGAATATTCAATACAAACCCTTTTTATATTTAATTGGTGAATATTTAATTTTAATTTAATTTTATTGGAATTGCACAGTTTCACGACTGTTGAGTATAAATATAACTCAGCATTGTAGTATTAAATAAAATAAGATGAAGACTTTATTGACGGTATAAATATTTGGATGTGGTCGACTGGAAATTGACACATAAGACGTTAGACGTATGACATGACAAGAGACGCAGTCTGTAAAGCGTAAAGCTTCGAGAATGAAAGTTGATGACACTGTCATGAACGTCAGCTGTGACACAGTATGGGCTGGCCGAGCCGCGATGGAAATCAACTGCTTCTCACATTTTTTTTTGGGGGGTGTGGGGGGACCCCCTGGGGTGCCGTGATCCGTAGGGGAATCGACCATGAATGCAGCTGTATGGGCTGGCCGAACTCCGATGGAAATCAAGCTGCTTCTCACATTTTTTGGGGGTGTGGGGAACCCCCCACACAGGGGTGGCCGTGACCGTAGGGAATCGACGGCTTATTATTTATTAAATTTTATCACGCTTTTCGCGCTCACGCTCTTTTTATTTAGAGAGTTCATTTCGTTGAGACCAGGTATTCCAAAACGAACACTGATTTGTGTCACGCTTTTCGACTGTCACGCTTTTTGCGCTCACGCTCTTTTTATTTAGAGACTTCATTTCGTTCAGACCAGGTATTCCAAAACGAACACTGATTTGTGTCACGCTTTTTCTGTCACGCTTTTCGACTGTCACGCTTTTCGCGCTCACGCCCTTTTTAACCCAATAAGACATATACTACATTTCGCTCACGCTGTTTTTAAGGGTAGGGTGCCTTCCTTGCCCACATCACATTTTGTATGGTGATTTGAGATTGATTTTTCCCCACTTGTACGTTCACGTACCCCCTATTCGTATTGCAAGTTGCAACTGGGATGAGTGTCACCCACCGCACGCCGGTAGCCAGTGACACAGCACCATGTCTGCGTCTCGCCACGTGTCGCGGTCGCTGCAATTTTAAAGTTTATACTCGGTGTCACCTAATACCATACCACTGGCTTCGTAAGGTGACGATGACGTACGTAAGCGCGTAATGCTGGTATGCTCATACTCGATACTTGTACTCGTACTGTTAACTGTGTCACGAGTTGGTGTAGATCTGGAGTCGCAGTCGATTGGTCTGGCACGACCTTTCGTCTGATAGATGTCACGATCAAAAAACCGAACAGAAGCGTCCGATCGAAAATTCTTTCCATCGTATCCGCGAAACGCAGCGATGACACCTTGGTTTAAACCATGGTTTCAAGACCGTGGTCTTCTCACAAGTCTGAATCAAGAGATAGAGTGAATATCTTACCAAACGAAAGTTCCAAACCATCTCACACTTGAGGCGCGAGCGGAGGGTGGTTGTTGAGTCAATAGACTCGAGAGGTCAGTTGTGTTGCCACACCTCGCTGCAATAGCGCTCGAGGAATACCGCACTACCTCTTGCCTCTTATTTTTTTTTTACAAAGATAAAGGATGGTATCGATTTGGCTTGCTCGCCAAGGGGTGCTAATCGGCAGCCCCGTGTTGAAAGGGGCATTCTGTTCTACCGCGCGCTCCGCATTCAATGACTCCCAACGTCTTCTTGCGCCGTTGTCGTGGCGAGGCCAAGGCATCCTTCCTTCTCAGTCACATTCGTGGCAAGCTTCGAACACTTTCTTCTCGACAAATTCTACTGAGGCGAAATCCACCGTCACAGCGCCCGCCATGCATCCAGGTCTCCAACGGTCGCAACACGGAACGGAGTACTTACTCATGCAGCCAATCTACAAGGCCGAAGATCTCGATATCGAACCACATAGCCGACCCGTAACGGGTATCCGCGATCGTATCGCCCTGACTCTCGTGAGATTAATGCGCTCCTCCTTTGATCTTGTCACTGGATACAAGCACGACCAGCCGATGACCGAGTCACACTGGCTTCGACGCGTGCTGTTCCTGGAGACCGTGGCAGGGGTTCCGGGCATGGTCGCTGGCATGCTACGCCACATGACGAGCTTGCGCACGATGAAACGTGACCACGGCTGGATTCACACCTTGCTCGAAGAAGCCGAGAACGAGCGCATGCACCTTCTCACATTCCTGCAGGTCCGGCAAGGGGGACCACTGCTGCGACTCCTTGTGCTCGGGGGTCAAGGAGTATTCTTTAATGCCTTTCTTGCGGCTTACATTTTGTCTCCGAAGACCTGCCATCGTTTCGTAGGGTACCTGGAGGAAGAAGCTGTTCGCACGTATACCCATCTGTTAGATGATATCGACCACCACAACATGAAGCACTGGGCGACAACTCCCGCACCTCTCATAGCCGTCAACTATTGGCAACTGTGCCCAGAAACAGCCACGCTACGCGATGTTGTGCTTGCTGTTCGAGCTGACGAAGCTTGTCACAGGTGTGTGTGTACCACATCTGCTGTTGACTCATGAACTCATCTGTGTAGAAAAGGCATGTCACAGGTCTGTGTGCGAAGGCGAGAAAATAGAAATAGTGTTGCTCCCGCTGGTTGGGGTTGTAAGACGCTAGTCAGGGGCGAGAAGGTGCCAGTCGTTTCCGCTTGTTCCCCGCCTTTTTTGAGGCGAGTTAGGAGAGGTGCGTGTGTTATGTCGTTCTTGGCATCCGTATTGAGGGGGAGTGCCAAAGTTGCCCAAGAACTCGTTCTTGCGTTTTTACTGCATCTTCGTGGGTGCACTGCTTCTAGCACTATCTAAATTCTATTCTCGCGATGTCGTTACGGTTGTTTGCAGTCACGTTAATCACACTTTTGCGGAGATGGACAAAGAAGATACTAATCCCTTCAGCCGGGGGGACCACGATATTCCGAAGGACTTCACACAACCGCGCAAGGTCGCCGGGAACCACTGCCAGGACAGCAAAATATAAGGCCCATTGGCTTCTCACAGCATGTCTGCCTTGCTATTATCACGAAAAAATTAAGTGACAACACTTTTATTAGATAGTTCCGGTACAGCCATTCGTTGAATCCAATGGGGTTGTTGGCCGATTATTATTTATTGTGAGAGATATGAGAGACAGAGAGGTCGTACATGCTATATATATGACTAATAAAACGTATTAGGAAATATGTGGGCACTTTTATGAAATGGCGTACGTTATGTTATGAGGCGATCTGCCCAACTCGACGAGAGAATATGGCTAGTGCAAAATGGCATGTATTTTAAGAGAACGACGCTTGCATCCTTATTGCTTGCGTTGAGCAAGACATGCGTTCTGCGGGCATGTACATGCTAACGCAAATGGTCGTGGTGGGCCCATAGCCTAGTAGAAATGGTTGAAAGCGCTTGTGGAGAAGGCAGAGCCACACGGAAAATGGTGAAGGACAAAAGGCTAAAGAGTTGATAATATTACCGACTATATATTATCAGTTTGTGAGCGAGTGTGAATGTTACGGTGTCACCGAAGCGACCACAACTGAGCACTGCGAATGTCGAGCCGCGGTCGATATCGATATCGACGGATGACCGAAATCTCAACAAATAGTAAGGTAACCGGGGATCAATACATAAGGGGAAAACGCCTTTTTGGGCACGCCGTGTTTTTGTTTGTCCGCGGGATTTTCACCTTGACTTGAAATTGATCACTTCGTGTCGTGGACTTCTTGACCTACGCAATCCGACTTTCCGACTTCACCTCTTGGCAGTCGCGGTCATTATCTACCGTTCAACACAAGCGCGAGCACATCTGCGACCTCGCTCTCTCTTTGACATCTACGCCATCGCCCCTCTACCCCGACGCTCCCACCTAAAGGATCTCCATCATGAGTGTTTCATCACACGTGACGTCTCCTTATGTGGGGGCCAACGACAAGGATAATTTAGAATATCACTATTAAGCAATGAAAATTTTGGAATAATAAAAAACCATCGATATTGCTTGTTCCAACTGATTCCATGCCTTGGCCAACAACCGAATTGGGCTTGACACGATTTTTTCTCGTGGATGTCTCCCGGATGGTTCCGACATTTGGGCGCGACTTCGAAGGATGCTATCCTCGCGACGTCGACCACAGTATTGTGACACCGTTGTCACATCGTATCGCCAGTAAAGCACAACTACTAAGAGTCACCATTGTACACGTGTGATGAAAGGTGTAATCAAGGGATATCTATATATATAAGGATAATTGTTGGAAGTAGAACCGTGACACTCAATTCCGTCACCTGTCACTTCCTATAGTAGGGTGTATGACCGTCACCAAGCCTGAACCCTAAACCCGTTGTCCTCACTTAACCGGACAACTTAAGTTATTCTATTACCATTCTGAGAAACGGCCTTATTCGGTGTTTCATTGTATTCTGTCCGAGTGTTATATCTAGCAGGTTTGGACCCACGCACTATTTTTTTCAGACATCGCGACTTGGCCATGATTGGCTTACTACCCAAATTCATAGTCCTGCCACAAGGACCACCGTACAATGCTTATTGTGAACCCATGGTATACTCAAAATGGTCAACCTACTGTTTTCATATGTTATTTATGTTAGATATATAGTTCCGGCACTATATATCGGGTGTCCTCTCAGTGATAACATATAAGAGTGATTGATAAAGCAGATAAACTAATATACGAGTCTGACCTAGGGATCTGACACCGAGTACTGTATGAGTACTGGTACAAGCCTTTGGCAGTCTGGTGACTCCCTACGGATGGTGGCACACAGACTCCAACACACCACCTTGTGACAGGACATAGTGCGGAGCACGGGTGGCGGACTAGGGCAGAGCAAAGTCCAAAACAACAAACAGCTCTAGGCCGGAAACATCTATAGGGATGCCTGTACTTTCTGCAAGGGCTGTCCATTTCTAGGAAGCTGCTGGGAAATTGTAAACTGCTAAAGTCCTACGACACATCTCAAACGGCAACTAGCCACTTTGAAACTGGTCCACAAAGGTGTAGAGTTCACTGAAGCCGAAGAAGCCGGCGTAGTCAAACAAGTTCAGCCAGAACCAGAGTCCGGAAACCAAAAGTAACCAGAACCAGAAACCAGAACCAGATTCGTAGAAGAAACCCAGAAATCCAGAAAATTGAAGATTGAAGTCCAGAAAGCCGTGTAGTCCCAGAAAGCCAGAAGAAAACCGAGGAACAAAACAGTCAATCTGATAGCAAAGGCTCTCGGCAGTCACCCACGTGGGACGAGCCGACGCATCCAAGATTCCAAGTCGGTAGGTGACAGGGCACATATCGTATAGGGATTGGCCGGCCCGGGGCCGAGAGCAGCGCCCAAAAAGAGCTCCGGGCTGAAAGCGGGCCGGTCGATTTTTCATCCTTAAGTATGGAAAACATTTGAAAATTAGCAAAAACACGTGTTTTTCTTGATTCCGGGCCGAGAGTCATTCTAGGAAGATATGTGCCCTGGTAGGTGAACCCACAACCCAACACCACCGAACCCTGAGCAACTGATGTACATGCTACCAACATGAGCAAAGGTAATGCCAAAGATGCAAAGCTCAGACCCTTCGGGAGGGATGCCGCACTCACTGGGCGGACACAGCGGACCACTGCAGGCTCGGAGAAGCCGGCATCGTCCGAGCCGCAGTCGGAGTCGGAGCTCGCATCGTCGATCACGGACATCTCTGTGTCATACACCGCCAATAGGCGGATAACCGAGCATGTATTGAGTGAAGCCTCGGCCGCAGGTGCAATCTGACCAACTCGAACGGCGACTCAAACCGAGCCGGGTCGGATGCCGACACGGGGTAAAGCGGGGCCTCTGCCACATCGTGTTGCGCAGGTGCTGGACTGGTGGCACATCGCACACCACCGTCCGGCGGGAGAGCAATCCTGCTCAAATTTAGCGAGCTCTTCAGTGGTGCAGCAGCAACACCGGCTCCTGCAGCCGTAGCCGCAGACCGCAAGGCCGAGAGCGCACCGCGTGCCTCGGCGAGGGCGTCGCTCAAACACACTATTCGATGAAAATGGCATTCTCATGTGAAAATGATATTGCCTTATTTACCTCATGATAGGATTAAAAAGCCGCATTTTAACAGTCAAGAACATGCAAGTGCAAGTTGTGCATTAGATTTAATGGTTTTTATGGTACAAAATTGAGGTCAAATGCACTTTTTCGAAATCTAGGAGGAGTGAAAACACAAAGAACTTTTGACTCGGAATCTATATACACGATATACACATATTATTTACATGTTTTTTTTTCAGTCTTGCTTTACGCGTCCACTTCAGGTGCTACCGCTACCGCTACGCAATTATCAAAAGCTTCGTCTTCATCGGAATCGTCCGATTCATTCAAGTCACCTAGGTCCTTGCGCGTGCGTTTGGATTGTTGTGTAAGCAGAGCGACGACTATCTGCGCGTATTGCTCGTTCGGTATACTCCGTTCGGGGTCTTTCGCATCCACATTCCATGCCAGCGCTATTTTATTCTTTTCGAAAGTCTCGGTAGACGGTCGGTGCCCCGGTGGCGCTGCGAAAGCTCCTGGGTGACTCGCAAGCTGCTTGCCGAGGTGCTTCTTCTTGGTGTCGGTGTGCTTTTTGGGTTGGAAATAGCGATATAGCAGCTGTTGAGTTGACGGATAGCGCGCCTCCACCTTCACCAAGTACAACGGATCCGACCATTCGCTTCGCCTCAGTTGTACGCGGAAAGCGAACTTGTCGTTTTCAGATTCCACCGCGAGAGCCACTGCAAAGCTGCCGACTGTCATCTGGCCGTAGGTGACCTCCCACTCAAGGGTCGGAATCGGTTTGAAAATCGTAACCTCTTACAAACTAATTGTGTGATTTTGACAATCGGTTGTAAACTAATTGTTTAGATTGTAAACCTATTCGATCAGTGTTATCACTTTTTGCCAACCCATTTTTTTACTAATTGTTAGAAGTCACAACCTATTCGATTGGTGTTCTTGTTTGTTGCTAACCTATTGTGTACCGAATTGTTAGAAGTTGTAACCTATTGTATAACCGGTTATATATCGTCGCGTACACCAGCCGGTATTAAGCCTCAGAAGCTCAATGGTATAGCGATAGTCTTGCTGACAGAAGGTTACCGGATCGATACCGGACAGGCTCACCGTTTGATGCCTTTGGTCTGGCGATGCATTTCCGGTTTCTAGTCATGGATGCGGCAAAATCAAGATCTGAAATCGTGTTATGGATGTGGTACAAACGACAATCGGTTTCATAATCATGTTATTTGCCAATCGTGAAAACCCATTGTATTTGGTGTTATGAAACATTGTAACCTATTCGATTGGTGTTTCATTTTTTCTGCAATCGATTCGATTCCTGATTGCGACCCATCAGAAATCGATTCGATTGTGATTGTTCCAAGGTCCATAACCTATTGTGTTTGTAATTATTGAAAGTGGCAATCGATTGTAATTGTGATAATAGTGTTTAATCGATTAATCATAATTGTCCCAACAATCGATTCCGACCCTTGCTCCCACTGGGCGTTGTCCACGTACTGCTCTGCTTGCTTTTGGGCTCGACCTTGGTGTTTCCGTTTACCGTTGTACACTTCTATCGGCGCTCGATCAATTCGGCGTTGGATGCGCACCGGTATAGCGGGGACGGCGGCATCCCCGGCAGCTTCTATCGCCAACGCGGGCGCCTCTATCAGTCGAACCAAGGTGGCATTGCGCTCGATGGCGATTTTCTCGGGATGCTGGAAGGGTATCGCGGGCGCTTGGCTGCCCACGCTTTCCCCAGGGGAAGTCATGCCCCGATTGCTCGAAGCAGGTCGGGGGGTCACCCCCCAGTGCTCGAAAACGGAGTCGGGGGGGGGTGGAAGGCGAATATGGTGCATTTCATACGAATCAGCAATGTCGCTATTTGAAAATTTTCGCCTGCGGCGCATGTCTGATCACTCGTAATACTAAAAGACCCCACGGTACGCTGCGGGTGTCGTGGGACCCGCCTCGCGTTTTGGCCCCCGCCGCGCGTGTTGGGACCCGCCACGCGTGTTGGGACCCGCCGCGCGTGTTGGGACCCGCCGCGCGTGTTGGCCCCCGCCGCGCGTGTTGGGACCCGCCGCGCGTGTTGGCCCCCGCCGCGCGTGTTGGGACCCGCCGCGCGTTTTGGCCCCCGCCGCGCGTGTTGGGACCCGCCGCGCGTGTTGGCCCCCGCCGCGCGTTTTGGGACCCGCCGCGCGTGTTGGCCCTCGCCGCGCGTGTTGGCTCTGCCGGGGGGGGGATAGGATCCGACCCCCCAAGGCAAAATATCGAGGTCTAGGGGGGGGGTCCAACCCCCCCAAGGCAAAATATCGAGGTCTGGGGGGGGGTCTAACCCCCCCATGGCAAAATATCGAAATCTAGGGGGGGGTTCCAACCCCGGGGACCCCGCAGTGCGGGGGGGGGTATTTCAATGTGATATTGCTGCCCCCCCAAGGTCAAAGCATTAGGCGACCCTTGACATTCTCCACCAGCAGTTAGGTGGCGCTGTTTCTCGATGACATCCTCGCGCCAAAACTTTTCGTACACGTCCGTGAGCTTTGTGCCCAAAATGTCCTTCAACGCCTGTAAGGTATGCTCAAGCTTTTCGATGCCTTCTTCGGTAAAAGGAATCGGCTTGATGTATCCAGGCCCCGCGACAGGGGGTGTAGAAGCAGAACGCACGGGAAGCCGTTTGCTGTTTAGCATGTATTGGGTTTGGAAACATTCGAACCCAAGCCCAATAGATCTGGCAAAGAAATAAATTGATGGTTTTGCCAACAAGTTATCTCAGGCCTTGCGCTTCTGAGAACTGAAAGATATATGTCTTGTAAATATTTGTGCATAGTTTCGCGCGCTATAACGCACGGGAATTACTTTTCAGTTTGGCATGTATTGGGTTTGGGTAAACTCGAACACAAACCCAATAAATCTGCCAAAGAAATAAATTGATGGCTTCGTGCACAATGGCTACTATCCCATGGTCCTTGTGGGAGGACCATAATCGATTATGGTCCTCCCACAAGGACCAATATTGCAAGAATTTAATTGGGCATTGGTTCGGATCTAGAAGGCGCGCCCAATGATTTTTAGTATCAATGGGACATATATTAATTACTTCGATGCTTGGTCCGGCCTGGATCCACCCAATATATCCATGGCGTTCGCATTTGCGACAAGCACCCTCAACTTTTCAGATTGCATTTTTTCTGAAAATTCAAAAAGGCACAAAAAGATACGATATCTTCAATAATGTTTTGGGAATAGGATGTGCAGGCTACACCTGCGTCCATGCGATCATATCGATCTCATACACATGTCCCCATCATATTTGGGTCATACGTCATGTTGGAGTGCATATATTGGCCATCTCTAATGCTTATTAACAACCGTACACCTTTTTAGTCGGTTTTTTTAGCCGGAATGGGATAATCGGTACAAACATGACCCATTATCCACGATGCCCGCTAGAGTGAATTCACAGTGTAGTAGGAGCGTATGGTGCTTAAACTTTTGAAGTATATCCATAAAATGATTTTTTGAAAGCTTAACATAAGCCATATGGGCAAGTATGTGAGCGATGTGCACTCGTTAGCTTGACGCGAAGTGAAAATTAGAAGTGCAAAAATCACAAAATCCTTATTTCACTCGGGAGTGATCAGCCGCCACGGTAAACGAGAGCTCAGATGGCGACTAGAGTGTGGACTATCCAACTAAGTTTTCATATTTGGTCATAAACTCAAGGTGTGCGACCATGCGCGGCCAACACCGCGCACCATGCAACCGCTAGGACGGTTAAAAACGACGATCGCTCGAAATTGGAAGACGCCACTCCTTCCAATTTTTTTTTTTTTTGTTTTTGGTTTGAAATGCTTCCAAAATGATCATGAGTGACCGGAATGTCGTTGGTTCATCGCCGGGTGCCCCGTACGGCCGTGTGTCGCTTGAATTGGATAGGGTTTCCTTACGTATGTACCCGACTAACCCGTGATAGTGCGAAACAGATAGCAAGTTCGGAGTGGTTTGAGTTATAGTTTGTTATATGCTTATGAAATGCTTCCAAAATGATCATGAGTGACCGGAATGTCGTTGGTTCATCGCCGGGTGCCCCGTACGGCCGTGTGTCGCTTGAATTGGATAGGGTTTCCTTACGTATGTACCCGACTAACCCGTGATAGTGCGAAACAGATAGCAAGTTCGGAGTGGTTTGAGTTATAGTTTGTTATATGCTTATGAAATGCTTCCAAAATGATCATGAGTGACCGGAATGTCGTTGGTTCATCGCCGGGTGCCCCGTACGGCCGTGTGTCGCTTGAATTGGATAGGGTTTCCTTACGTATGTACCCGACTAACCCGTGATAGTGCGAAACAGATAGCAAGTTCGGAGTGGTTTGAGTTATAGTTTGTTATATGCTTATGAAATGCTTCCAAAATGATCATGAGTGACCGGAATGTCGTTGGTGCATCGCCGGGTGCCCCGTACGGCCGTGTGTCGCTTGAATTGGATAGGGTTTCCTTACGTATGTACCCGACTAACCCGTGATCGTGCGAAACAGATAGCAAGTTCGGAGTGGTTTGAGTTATAGTTTGTTATATGCTTATGAAATGAAACTAAACATGATCATGAGCTGTGCATGCATGGGAAACAAGTCAAGAACGGATGCTTGTGGCAAACAAGTCAGCAACAAATGCTTGTGGGATGCACTTATTTTGAAGTGTACTGTCAAGTAGTAAACAATAGCAAAACTAAATAGCAACTACTTCCCCGCCATCGAGTGGAAAAGCTCGAGGATCTTCTCGGACTTGCCCTCCTCGCCTTCTTCGGCATCAACATCCCCCGAGACGATCTCCTTGTGGATGTTGAGCTCGATCTCCGCAGCCGCCACCGTATCCTCGTCCTCGCTCTTCAGATCGGCTGCGAGTTTTTTTGCAGCCTTCTGGCAAGCCGATAAAAATGCGCGGAGCTCGTCTCCGCGCATCCTTTTCTGCGGTGGCTTTTCCGGGGTCCTTTTCCCGGGGACCGCCGGGGGAGCCATGAGCTCCTTGAGCTTCCCTTTTTGGCCTCCCTGCTCCGTGTTGCTCAGCAGGTGCTGGGTACACGCCACCATCCCTTCGTGGGCGGCGGGGTTCTCCCCTTGGCCCGACCGACCGGCCGCCAGGCTGGTGAACTGCGAATACATGTTGAACATGAGCGCCATATGGGCGCCCTGTCTGCTCAGCTGTTCCTTCGCCAGGTCGGCGTTGCAGGCGAACGCCTGCTTGAGGTCGGACGTGTGTCTCTCGTCCTTCTCCCCCAGCAGCGCGGTGAAATGCTCAGCCGCCAACCGCCGGCCTCGCTCCTCCGCGGACTCGGCCGTCAGTTGGAGCCGCTCCTTCCCCTGCTGCTCCAACTGACGGCGAAGCTCCTCGCACACCTTCGCCTCCTTTTGCCGCTCGGCCTCCGCCAACTCCGCCCGGAGCTCCTTCTCCTTCAAGAGCACGGCCTGCTTCACCTGCTCCTCCGTGGCCCCCCGAGCTGGAGTGGCTCCCCCGATCGCCCTCTCCAAACTCCGCGCCTTCTCCTCCGCATGCTTCGCCTTCAGCTCGATCAGGCGGAGCTTCTCGGCGTACTTGATCTTCTCCGCATCCTCCAACAATTTCGCCTGCTTCGCCTTTTCCTCCTCCGCCGCGACCTTCTCCTCCCGCTGCCGCTTGTGGCCGCTCACGCTCTTCGCCCTTGTCTTCTGCGCGCTCTTGGCCTTCTGCTCCTCAGGCTTCGGGAAGTTGCATCCGTCTTCCTGGTTGCCTGACCACTTGAAGGTGATCACCTCCCTGGCCATACCCCTTTGCAGGGTCTTGGTGGTCAGCGCCCCACCTTTTCCCCCACCGCCAGCCCCCTCGCGGCTGATCTGCGCCACGGTCATCTTGGCCGCATCCCGCGTCCGCTGAATGATCACGCCCATTGCCTGAGAAAAGGCGTACCGGAACGCCATCAAGCTGCGCTTTTCCTTCTCCAGGTCAGCCTGCGTCAAGGCAATCTGACGTCCCTGGGAGCTTCTGCTGCTGCTGCTGCTGCCGCGGGGGTGAAGGGCCATGAACTTCTCGTCCCTCACCAGCAGTGCCTCCGATCCACGTCCCAATGGCAACTGCAGCACCTGGAAGTCCCACTCCTCAAACCCCGACCTTTTTTGCAGGAACACCAGGCCCTGCGTCTGGCCGCCGTTGGTGCGCAGCACATACCCCAGGCGCAGCACCCCACCGTGCGCCATGGGCAGGTTTTCGTAGTCCTCTTTCAGGAGCACGGGCATTCCCGTGCAGACCAGGCCCGATGTCTTGTCGGGGTACAGCACGTCCGCCCCCCCGAAGACCTGCAGCTTGATGCCCGTGTCCATAAGGCCGCTCTTCGGCCCGTAAACCCGGGTGACGAAATTCCCCTTCATGGGAATGCCCGCTTTCGTCACCGGCTGCAGCTCCGCCCTGGGCACCGTCTTGAGGGCGCCCGTCTCCATCACGCCGACCTCCACCTTCTCCTCCGTGACCGAAGACTGGAGGATGACCACTTCGGAGCCCAACATTGCGAGGCCCCCGTCGAAGATGACGTTGTAGTCCACGCCCAAGAGGTTGGCAACCTCCTCGCCTTCCAAGCGCCTGCTTCGCCGGCGAGCTGCGTACTCCACCGTAAACTCTGTCAGGTTGTACACGGGCACATCCGATGACCTATCCACGTACGAATGTGCCCCCCGACGGACGTTCGGCCCCAGCTTTACGGCGTTCGACGGAATCGTCGGCCAGGAACAGCCAGGGTAGGCTTCCCCAAAGTGGAAAACCCCACGCCGGAACATTAATACCTCATATGCCTGCCCTACAAAAAGGGACTCCCTTGCATCACACCGCATGTGAGAACCCGGAAATATCCCCACAGGGTACCCTGGAGTGAAGCAAAAAATAAGGGATAGTTCTGTGCCGTCTAAATGCGGGCTCTGCAGATCAGCCCCGGGCAGCGTCAGCAACGCAGACATCCCACCTTTCCCCTTGCGAAGTACGTCCGGTCGCACGGTCGTGCGCTTCCACCCTGGGTTTGCAATGACCTGCCTCCCTACCTCCGCAATCATCCTCCCCAGAAAACACCTCCGATCCACGTCTCCTATCCACCTACTACTGTCGTAGCGTGCATCCCGGTCCTCTGAATTCAGGTCGGCGAAGTTATTCAACCACTCCCCGGTCACGCATCCATCGTGCTCCTGAGGGGAAACTTCGACGCCCTCAACCCGTGCCACGCAAAACCCTTCCGTTTCCATGTCCCTCTCCCATCCTTCGGGCATTAACACACGGATATTGCACAGGTCGTCCTCACCTGGCGATGGCGTTTCCTTCTCATCCACCGCCTTTCCTCCCAGCAAGTTCTGGCTGACGGTCTCGCTGTCAGACTCCTCTGTGTGTGCTGCTGCTGCTGCTGCTGCTGCTGCTGCTGCTGCTGCTGGTGGTGGTGGTGGCCATCCTCCTGCTGTTGCTGGGGCTGCTGCTGCTTCTGCTGCTGCTTCTGCTGGGGCTGCTGCTGCTGCTGCTGCTGTTGCTTGGGCTAGTGTTGCTTCTGCTGTTGCTTCTGTTGCTGCTGG
>LGRX02035099.1:0-25687 GCA_001247695.2 Cymbomonas tetramitiformis | reverse complement strand
GCCACCAGCCTGAGCCTCAGGCCACTGGTATCCCCCCAGCCACCACAATTGCACCTGACACTGCATCCATTCATACTGCAGTGCCTGAGATGGGGATGCATTGGGAGGGCACGCATACCGGCCTGCCTGGTCTACACTGCTGCCGTATACACCGCCGCACCACAGCTTGGCTGTAACACTCCCTCGGTCACACGCACCCTAGTAGCCATTGCCATGCACTAGTTCTCCTTCACGGTTGCTGTGCTTCTCACACGTTTGCACATAACACTGACGTACACATTCTATATGTCACCTCGGCCGGCTGCCACCTTCTCACAGCCGGCCTCTGCCAGTGCTTCGGCATCGGCCAATGCCTCCACACAGCCAGCCTCCGGTGGTGCCACGGCACCGGCTACTGCCTCCACACAGCCAGCCTCCGGTGGTGCCACGGCACCGGCTACGGCCTCACCTCAGCCGGCCCCCGGTGGTGCCACGGCACCGGCCACTGCCTCACCTCAGCCGACCTCCGGTGGCCTTGCCGCACCAGCTACTGCCTCTCCACAGCCGGCCTCCGCCAGTGCTACGGCACCGGCCAACCACATGCCACATTTGCCCTCCGGTGGTGTCACCGCAGCTCCCACCACACTCTGTGAGCCAGCAGCTGCCTCCACACCGCCCCTGGGACACAGTGCCGATGAGGCCCTTGTGGGCACGCCCGCCGATCACACCGTCTATACTGACGGTGCAACCGCCGCTGACACCCCTACATCTCTCAGCACAGCTCTCGAGGCCGACACTACAGTGGCCTCCGAGCAACCGCCTACACCCGGTGCCCCTGACAGCTCCCCAGCCCCCTTGGATTATACACCATACCCCGGGCTTGAGAGTATTGGCCGGTGGGCCGATGTCTCCGAGTCAGACTGCGAGTCAGACACCGAGGGCTATCCGCCCCAACACACACCTCCTCCTCCAGTATCCGACACTGACGGTACGGTGCCTGCTCAGCCCACTGCCGATAGGGCAACTACACGGGCTACAGCGGGCACCCTGCCTGCATTGGTGGACACTGACCGGCTGGCTGCTACCTCAGACACACACATGCAGCCCCCGGTCCCGTCCACAGTGCAGGCCCGTGCCGTCACACCGGATTTCGACTTCCCTCTTGTCCCTGAATCTCAGGAGGACACCTCGGAGACCACTACTATGTGGAAGTAGTTCATGACAGACACCTCGAGCTGCACTGACACACCCCGGCCCCGGCCAAACAGCTCACACCCCCCAGAGCACTCTCAGTGGGATTTCTCAGTTATGCCATCTCCCTCCTTCCTTCAGCTTAATCAGTTCCTTGAGAACTACAGCCTAACACACCCCTCATATTGCACCGACGACCCTGATGAGGATTAAGCCCAGTTTGAGGTCTTTGATGACCACCATTTGGGCCCCACAGATCAGCATTGAGGTCTACGACCCTGCGGTTGCAGCGCCGTGGGGAGAGACCTCAGCTGCACCGACGGTGCCCCGCACTGTCACCACGGCACACCGGTGTTCCTCCCTCTGCTTGGGAAAGGCCGCCGTGCCTCCAACACGCACGGACACCTCCTTGTAGATTCAGGAGCCTCACATCTCCTCCTGAATAACAGGGAGCTCTTCACTGAGTTGTCCCCGTGCACCTCCAGCATGACTACAGCCTCAGATAAGCATTACAGGCCTCACAGTGTCGGCACAGCCTCCCTTGATTTCCAGTACACCGACGGCAATTGGATCACACTCCCATTTCTCCAAGCCTTCTATGATCCAAATGCCCCAAACCTCCTCTCAGTCCGCCAGATGCTCAGACACGGGGGCCGCTCCCCTGACTTCATCGACCTCACATGGCACCACGGTGCTTCTCTCTTTGACCTCTATGACACCGGCAGAGACTATGTTGTCCACCCCAGCAGCTGGCGAGCCACCCCGTCTGCCCACTCCATAGCACAGAGGAGACCCCTCCTGCAGCCTGCCCCCTCAGAGCTTGCAGAGAAGGGCGCGGTTGACTGGATGGTTGCTAGGTCCGCCTATAGACAGTTTGCTCAGCACAGTCCACACGGCTATTGTGACACAGACCTCTACACAGACGGCATCCCCTACCCACGGGGTAACACACAGTGCCAGCATTACTACTCCCTCCAGGACCCTGCTGAGGACCATGTCTGGTGCGGGCGCTCTTTCTGGGCCAACCCGCCCTTCATCAACTCCATTATCCAAAAGATGTTAATGAAGATGCTAGAGGACTTCTGGTTAGACCCTAATAACACCTCATACACGGTGTGTCTCCGGAAGTCACCATCTGCAGCCTGGTGGCCACTCACCTATCACTTTCAGGAGATAGCCACCATCCAAGCAGGCACACCCGGCTTCTTCTCCCGCCCTCGCGCTGGTACCTACTCCCCCCAGGACCTCACAGATGCAGGAGAGGAGGGCGGTGCTGACCGTGTCTTCATCCAGGGGGGCTCCGTTCGACACCATCATCCTTTTCAAGGATGCCACCACAGTCCCCAGGATTGACCCTCATCAGTACCTCCATGCCTGTCTGGGCCACTACTCACACCAGTACATTGCTCACCTCTTCTCACAGGGGCTTCAGTTTGCAGTACCCAGACGACACCTCTCCATGAAGACACTCGGGACTATCCTGTCAGGCTGCGGGTGTGCTCATTGCAACACCTGGAATGCCAAACGCCCAGGACCCTTTAATGTATTTGACAGAGCCAACCGCAGACCGCCTCCGGCTTTGCCAGCCAACCACCGGCCTGTCAAATGGGAACAGTCCAAGCCATTCCAGCACATATTTGCTGACATTTGGGGCCCATGCAAACCCCCTGGCTACGACGAGTCAGTCTTCATCAGTGCCTTTAAGTGCCCCGTCACTAAAAAAGCCTTCGGATTTGCCTCGCCTTCTAAGGGAGGCCAACACTTCCACCTCCAGTCTGTCCTTGATGACATTCAGTCCCACGGCTTCACACCAGAGACCATCACTTTCCACACAGACTGTGCCACAGAGTACGCATCAGAGGAGATGAAGGCACTGCTTCGACAGTACCGCATGCGTCACGAGACCGGTCCGTCATACATGCACGAGTTCCAGGCTCAGATTGAGGTGCTCTGGAGAGACATGCAGAAGATCATGAACAGCAACATGCGCACATATGATGCCCCGCTGTACTCATGGCCTCTTGCTGCACTCCATGCCATTAACACAGTCCTCAATGTTATGCCTAACAAGCACATTGGAATGGACACACCTCATCTCAGATACGCCGGCCGTCACTTCGACTACACCGAGCTCCGGCCCTTCTGGTCCGAGTGCAATGTCTGGCAGGACCCCGCACAGCGCTCTAAGGCAGGAGCCAAAGCTGACACTTCGGCTAAGCTCCAGCCTACTAAGAGCAAGCCATACCGCTATGTCGGGAATCTCACACCAGGCAACTATCTATGCTTTGACACAGTGAAAGGAAAACTCAAGGCTCTCTCTAAGCCTACGTTTGTCACTGACCCTGCTCTCATGGCTAAGACACTTGCCAACACGCACAACACTCTGGTTGATCCCGCCTCCACAGCTATCTTCACAAAGAAGGTGTACCCCATCCGACGCCCCACAGCCCTCTCCTCCCCCGACATCCTCGAGCTTGCATGCAGCACCCACGAGTCAGAGACCTTTGCCTATGTCAAGGTCCAGTGTGCTAGACTCAGACATCCAGTCTGGGTAAAGCTCATACACTATCTCCAGCTGGCCAAAAGCCACTATGCCACTCTCATCAGCTTTCTCAAGCACAGACACAAACATGGGGCACCTAATGTCTTTTACCCGTGTTTTGCTATGTGCTCGGCTAGGCCAGCTGACCGACAGAAGTATCACCCTGCAATCATCGTGTCTGTAGACCATAAGCCTCAGGTCCAGCACAGATACCAGGTGTACTTCGACTCTGCTGACTCACACTCCACCCAGTATGCAGACACCGATGCTGTCATCATCTCCCCAGACCAGAAGGCCATGCTCCTTGCCCTCAGAGACGCAGACTCAGACCCCGCAGACTTCCCGAGTGATGCCTTCATGGACGAGCCAGACCCCGCTACATACAGACAGGCTAAGGTCAGCCCAAATTGGAGACAGTGGCACAAAGCCATTCAGTCAGAGATTGACGGCATACTTCAGCCAGACAGGGCCGATCCAGTCACCGCCTTCCCCCCAGGCTCCACCGTCCTCCCCAGTAAGTTTGTCTTTAAGCTCAAGAAGCTGCCAGACGGCTCCCTTGACAAGTTCAAGGCCAGATGCACCACCAGAGGAGACATGGACCGCACCTTCTATGAGGAGGCGGAGACCTTTGCCCCTACACCTCAGCTCACCACCTTCAGATTCCTCCTAGCGCTCTGCCTGACACACAGACTCATGCCGTACCACTATGATATCTCTCAGGCTTTCCTCCAGGCTCTAATACCCGAGGATGAGCGGTACTACTGTATGTCAGGTTTCCGAAGGGGTATGTCCATCCCCTAGGATATGTAGGTGCCTATATGAAGAAGGCACTCTACGGACATCGGACCTCAGGCAGACTTTGGTCAGAGACCGCACACAGGTTCATGACAGACCGCTACCCTACACTCGGCAGGTCCACATATGACGAGTGCCTGTACATCGGCTGGATTGACGGCCAACTCTTCATAGTCCTCATCTACGTTGATGACTTCATAGTGGCGTGTGCCGATGAGCGGTCCAAAGCCCGGTTTCACACTGACATCATGTCCACATTCCAGGCCACCTACTCTGGTGTCCTCAACCAGTTCCTCCAGCTCAAGGTTGATGTCCAGACTGAGACACTTCCTACAGGAGAGTCATACCCGACCAGGATTGAGCTTTCACTCGAGCGGAGCATCACTGATCTGTGTGCTAAGTTCAGCATAGACACGGATAAGCAGGCACCTCGATCACCGATGACAGAGGGTCTCTCCCTCCCCATTCCCCCACCTGATGCCATTGACCGGTCCATTGAGACACCCCTCAGATCCTTGATCTACTCTCTGCTCTGGTTAGCCAGGACAGTCAGACCCGACATATACTACCACGTCACGTATCTGGCCCAGTTCTGCCACCAGCCCACAGTTGAGGCCCTCACCGCTGCCAAGCGGATACTTCACTATGCCTACTCCACCAGAGACTACACACTCGCTATGGCTATTGACTCTACAGCACCCCAGCTCACAGTGTTCTGTGACTCAGACCATGCAGGAGACACTGCCACACGGAACTCAGTTTCCGGCTACTGTCTCTACTTTCACGGTATGCTCATTGACTGGTGGTCAAAGAAGCAGAAATCATGCACTGCCCTTCACTCTACATACAGAGGCAGAGTATGTTGCCATGTCAGAAGCCTGCACCTCCGCCCTGGCCATCTACAACACACTGATAGAGTTCTTCCCCTCAGCTGAGCCCATCACCATCAATGTAGATAACTCAGCAGTTCAGACTTTGGTCACTCGAGGCATTCCATTTATTGTCGCAGGGGGGGGTAGGATTTCCATTTTTTGTCCGCTGGGTGGGTGGGGTCGAGAGGTCTTGTTGTCCGCTGGGGGGGTGGGGTCGACAGGTGACAGTGTCCGCTGGGGAGGTGGGGTGCTGAAAATCGGTCACATGTCCGCAGGGTGCGTGCGACGCGCCACTTGTCCGGACGGGGGGCGGCGGAGGGCCGCAACGTGGATAGCGCCACTCGCGTCAGATTTGTTGAGAGTGTTATATCGTGCCTGCGCTGGTTGCCTACGCTAGATGGTAGATGCCTAAATGTCGATACATCATCCAATATTTTGCTGGCAAAAGATCAAATTTAACTGTACTTTTACACTAATCGTTGAGATATACTCAGGTTAAAGCTGGGAGTATTTTGGCATAACCTAGAGACAACTGCGATACAATCGTGATGTCGCAAGCGTTGACTGTGGCGAGCGTGCTTGGCAGTGGACTGTTGCTCCCACACGTTGCTGCCTTCGTAGATGAAGGCTTTACAGTTAAGATCCTGAAAGGTCACATTCCCGATGAGGACTTAGACGAGCTTGGTCTCTCACCTGTAGCCATATCCGCTTTTCGCTTGCGTATATGGGCTTTGTGCAAGCTAGGCGACGACACGTTTCACGAAAAGAATGATGGCGTCAGCTCTATCGATCTATTGGAACGGCGGTCGCCCAGCGTAAGGACTGCTTTGACTTTGAAGAGTGAAGATCTGAAGAAGATATTTAAGCGCATGGCAACACGTCGTGTCTTTCTCAACGCTGTTCAACAGGAGCTGTCCAAAACGCCTGCAGCCAGACCTTCAAGTGCGTGGGAGCATCTTGCACTCGAAGACTTTTGGCATTCCTTGCTTTAACATGGTTTTTGTAGCATGCAACCTGACATCCGTAGCATGCAACCTGGCCTCCGTGGCATGCAGCCTGGCCTCTGTAGCATGCAACCAGACATCTGTAGCATGCAACCTGGCCTCCGTGGCATGCAGCCAGGCCTCTGTAGCATGCAACCTGGCCTCTGCCGCATGCAACCTGGCCTCTGTAGCATGCGACCAGACATCTGTAGCATGCAACCTGGCCTCTGTAGCATGCAACCTGGCCTCTGTAGCATGCAACCTGGCCTCCGTCGCATGCAACCTGGCATCTGTGGCATGCAACCCGACATCCGTAGCATGCAACCTGGTCTCTGTAGCATGCAACCTGACATCTGTAGCATGCAACCTGGCCTCCGTGGCATGCAACCTGGCCTCTGTAGCATGCAACCTGACATCTGTGGCATGCAACCAGGCATACGCAGCATGCAACCAGGCATCTGTATCATGCAACCACTCGTCGGCAGCATGCAACCAGATCTCTGTAGCATGCAACCCCTCTGCTCGTACCTCCCGGTCGCAAGATTTTAATTTCGTATTGTTAAATTATTTGATTTTACCGGTACTAATTATCTTCATTATACACCGATGGAAGCACGCGCGCCGTTTTGGTGTAAGTAGGCATGGAATGAAATCAGATATTCGTCCAGGTGCAAACATAGATGCACGCATAATATATACATACATAATTACGCACATAGATACATACATACATCGATGTCTAGGTGAGTATCTCCCGTTGTCCGATGGGTCCAACATTTGTCCGCTGGGTAGGTGGGGTGCCCCGTCAAACGTGTCCGCTGGGGAGGGGGGGGTCCTTCATGGTAATGTCCGCTGGGGAGGTGGGGGTCCCGTCACCTATCCTAACCCCACGCGACAATAAATGGAGCGACCCTCGGCGGACACTCTCTACTAAGCTCAAACACATTGCGGTTCGGTACCACGCGGTTAGGAACTGGTGTCAGGGGCCCTTCAGGAAGTTTATCCCGGTCTGGATTCCGACCGATGACAATCAGGCTGACATTTTCACTAAAGCCCTTCCTACCACAAAACACGGGGTTCCCATTATCGACAAGTTCACTGCCCGCCTCTTGGATATTAAGGACCGGGTTGTTAAGCTGACGGAGAGACTACGAGCAGCTGCAGCACAGAAGCTTCATGCCCAGCAGCAGCAACTACAACGACAACGACAACAGGACGAGATTGTCTTAGCATCACTGCAACGGCAGAACTTGATAGGGTGACCCGAGGCGAGGGAAGGTGGGCCTCTGCGAGCATGTCTATTTCTAAAGACCCGGAGGCACCAGTAGGACCAGTTCTTGCTAATGCAAATGCCTGTATCTCTGCTTACCCCGTATCCGAGTATATTGATATTGCTTGTTTTTATTACCATGCCACTGCCACCCACATCCACAGAATGTGGTGGTGTCACGGGGGACTAGATATCCAGTACTGCCCCTTGTATGACATTCCTCGATGCATGTGACAGATGACTGCATTATTCGGCTCGAGACCGCGAGTCACAGCGATAGAGACCGCGAGCCACGTGTTAGAGTACTCGAGCATTACCGTAGCCGTACTCGTACAGCTTTACACAGCGCACGTAGCATAAGCTACTTAGATTCTCTTACTCTCATATGTTATATCTTTTACAGTAACATATCTCACGTTTTCAGCCTCATATTTTTGCTTACAGCGATAGTTATAAAACAACGGTATACAGAATATTCTACCCTGTATGTGTTTCAAACTATCTATTAATATTGCCCAACATGCGATCTTATATCGGCCACGCATGGGTCGTGACCATGGAATACTAGATTTAATCGCCTGCGCAACGATAAAATTTGGGCGATGCAATATCTTACATCTTAATAAGCTTTTTTGCATAACCATCGCGTTTTTGACATTGCTCTCACTGTCGTTGCGGCACTTGTGTGCGACCCATGTGACGAAGAAAGAGATATATATATGAATATATATATATATATATATATATAACTACAGGGGCGGAAACGGACTACGTTCGGGCTTCCGGTAGTGGGCTAAGGTAGATAATAAAATATCGGATAGTGTTTTATTGTCTATCTGAGGGACAGACAGACAGGCAGGCAAGATGCAAGTGACACTACACGGCGAGGGGTGACACAGGAAGAGACAGTCACCCCCAATTTATGGGGGGGGGGCGAAAGTCGGTCTCTCCATGACACCACCTCACCCCGAAGGTGTGAGGTGCCACGATGCCAACTTGCCAGGCCAGGCCTAACATCTTATGGCAGGCACGAAGGCAAAACCCTAAGAAGGAAACATACATCATGTGAGACCCATAGGGGTCTTTCCCAACCCAACTAGCGGTGGCTCCGTCTACGTTGGTATGTAGATGCGTGCTCTAGGGGCTTATGCCCATGCATGTGCTGCGGGGATAACTACTCCCGCACGCCGACCGCTGACACTAGGCTCCAGCTGTCGAGGGTGGATGGCGGCGGCGTTCTCGATTGCGGAACAAGACGAGCGCCGCCAAGACGAGCTCAACCAACGCCCACGCGGTGTGGGGCAACGGCGGGTGGCACCACCAGAGCGCATGCGTCAATGAAGAGGAGGCAGGGAGGTGGAAGGTGAAAAATGCGGCGAGGGGGCGTGATTGTGCGAATGGGAGCAAGGTCGAGAGGAATGATAGGGAGGGGGGAGGCAAGTGCGATGGCACCACCAGGCGCCACTAGGTGGCGGCCAAGGGGTGTGCATGGTGAAGGCGACGAAGGTGGAGAGGCGAAGTCGCACGAGTCAAAGCGCGTGTCGCCGATGTTGCAGGTGTTGGAGTCATAATTGGTGCTTGGCGTGGAAGCACCACCAAGCACCACCAGACCATAGCCAGCGGTAAAAAGTTGCCGATGTCCTCGGAAAGACGCTAGGGCAGCACGGTGGACATGGCCGACAGCAGGCTGCAGAATTCTGCGATACCCTTATAGGGTTCCAAAGCAAAGACCCAACTTTTCGTAAAATTAACAATTTCAAGCGATGAAAAAGTCAAATTGGGGTGAATTTTGACGGGGAAGACGCCGGTGTCGTCAAAAAAGTCGTGCGGCAAGCCAATTCTCGTGCAGAAACGGTGCTGCTGTCCAGAAAGGCGAAAGCACGTGTGGGTTCGTGTCGAAAACGTATTTCTTCGTAAAATCAACCAAATCGGGCGATGTAAATGTCAATTTGGGATAGAATTCGACGAGGAAGACGCCGGTCACGTCAAACCGTCGTAAACTGAGCCAGTTTCTCTGCAGAAGGGGCGCTGCTGTCCAGAGAAGCAAAGGCGATGGAGATGATGTCGAACTCGTAGCTTGTGCGTACGCAAAAAGTTGTAGGGTGTTGGTGCTACCCCGCGCTCGGATGGTTCAACGAGCAAAATGTCCTCGGCCGTGATCGTCAACGGTGGCCAAAGATGAGGAGAGGCTGGTGCCGAATTTGCGAAGCTGGTGCTTGACGCCAAAAAATGTTGCGAGAGGCGCTGGTGCAACCCCAAGGACCAAAGCCGCCTACCAAATGCCTCGAAAATAATCCAAGTGGAACATGCCCATAACCTGATGAAGAAAGAGATATATATGTATATATATATAACTGCAGGGGCGGAAACGGACTACGTTCGGGCTTCCGGTAGTGGGCTAAGGTAGACAATAAAATACCGGATAGTGTTTTATTGTCTATCGGAGGGACCGCCAGACAGGCTGGCAAGATGCAAGTGACACTGCACGGCGAGGGGTGACACAGGAAGAGACAGTCACCCCCAATTTATGGGGGGGCGAAAGTCAGTCTCTCCATGACCATGGCATATCCACAATATCTAGACACATCCCCCGACCCATTTCAAGGTCTCACGCACCTCGGATCACGAAATATCGCCGAGAACATGCCCCGAAATACGTAATTGTCTCTGGTCACTCCACTCCCGCCTCGTTCCCGCCACTCCACCACCATCCTTCCTCCGCCTCGCTTCCACATCCGTTTCCATCGGCCTCTCAGCTCCACCGGGAGAGTCGATCTCCCCACGTATGGGGGCTGCTCTCATACTCACCCCTCATGCGTGTGTCACTTTATCCCACGTGCCCCCTCCGTGCTTCACTAGATAGCCCGTAAATGCCTTTCTAGTTTCGGTTATGTTATCACGAGCACCCAATAGCGTGTTTACTTCCGATGTGTATATATCACTTATATATATACACCCCGATTATCCGCCGTTTCGTCGGGTTATCGACCCACATCGTCACGCTTAGTGGTGTTCGTTTTGACCATTTACTCGCTTCGGCACGAACGCCGATTCTAACTCCGTCTACTCCGTCATTTTGTATCCGTCTACTCCGTGGGCTCGGCATCTCCGTTAACTTCCGTATTTGCCCGTTCCGGTACTCCGCCTACCGTTTGTCCCCCCCACTTCCTCTCAAATGCCTCGAAGTTTAACGAGACGGTGAAATAACAGCGGGTATATTCGACAACGGTGGAATATATGCGTTGTTATTTAGTCTCCACAAACTCTGTGAAGCTGGGACGAGATGCTCGGGTGGTCTCACAGTCTAAGATGCATGAAAATAAAATACAGGGGGTTTTTGTTGGATATACCCCTAAGACCCGGGATATATTCACTCAGTGATGGTTTTCTCAGATTTTCTTAAAGTTGATAAGTTAACCCGTTATATGGGCATAAACAGTTAGGGTTCTGGTTCGGGTGACAATCATAAACACTACTACGGGAAGAGTCACAAAAGTAAGCGGTGTGACAATTCCAGCACACCACCTAGTGTGGTGAACGGCCAGCCGAAGTGGAAACCTGTGAACAAACACCATCTACAGCGGTGGAAATCCAGCTCTAAGGGAAGGCCTGTCCTTTCTGGCAGGGCTGTTCCCAGACAAGAGTTGCAAAGATAAACACCGGCCCGTGATCGGACCCCTCTGCACATACAGCTACGGTAAATCTCACTGTGCAGGAGCGGCATGATTGACTTCCTAGCCACTAGTTGGCGGTTGCACTGCCGTGCCAGCCCGCAGCACAGTCATAGTGCCGCAAATTGAAGTTGCCGATGCCGTGATTGAATCATTCGTGGAGTCACAGAAGAAATCTGAAAAGTCTTGATCGCCGTGCGAGGGACCTTCCCCCTCCTCCTCGTCTGTAGTCGGTCCCGGTGAATAATCCGGTGACGGTGGAGCATCCCAGTACAGCGGTGGAGGGGGCGGGTGTACCGGGACATAAAGCCCAATGACAGCATTATGAAGCCCCTGCCGAGCACGGTGCCGGCCGTGCCGGCGCGGTGGAATAGCAGCCGGTGCCGCAGTGCCCAAGCCGGCCTCGCAGCATGTCAAAGCCGTAAAAGTTAACGGAGATGTGCTTGTAGCTGCCTCAGCAGCACCACCGACCTCCAGGCCGGTGCGGTCCGGTGCGCGCGCCTCGTCAAGAGCCGCAGCGGAGAGCGGTGCCGCGGTGGCACAAACGCAAAAGAACGCACACACCATGACGGCAAATGCCGAAGAGCGGCCAAACCCCCAAGGCGGCGTACCGCATCCCTGTCGAGGGGCTGGAGGCTGGCGTACCGCACCCTCACCGTCCGCCGGGTCACACCCAGCATACGACCCGTGCGCGTCGCTGTCGTAAGAGCCAGCCTCCGACCCGGCGTGCATGTACCGCATCGCCAAGTCCTTTCCCTCAGCCGTGATCGAGATTCCCCCCATCTGCGCGATCTTGTCTGCAAAGCAGAGGTCGGGCTCGTGCGCGTGCATGGGGTCCATCGGCATCATGACACCGTCGCCGGACGCCCCTGACTCGTCTGGGTAAACATGCGTGATTGCCGCCGGCGGTGGAGCCGGCGGTGGGTCCTCCCGGACATGTGTGTAAGCGGCAGCCGAGATCCCGCTCGCAACACCACCTACCGTGAAGCCCCCCATATATATGAGTGACAGGCTGGCAGTAGGGAAGGAAATCCTGCAACGCACCGTCCTCCCGGACCGGCTCGAGCCCGAAGGCACATGCCGAAACGCCGTCGAGCATCTCCGGTCTGCCCCCCGCCAGAAGGCAGAGTGCATCGAACCGCGCGCCGTCGTGCTCGTCCATGGCCGTCTGAAACTGCTCCGCCAGCAAGTCGTTCTCGATGTCACCGAGGGAGAAGCTGTGGAAGCTTCCCCCAGCGCCGTGCTTGCCGCCATTCGGGCAGTCGCGGTGCCAGTGGCGTGCCTCTTCCTTCTTGCATGTCGAGTTTTGGCAAAACGGGATGAAGTCGCCGCTGCCTTTGTGAAAGGCAACGCGCTTCCTCCCCTGCGACTGCGACCAGTTCCCCCCAGTCGGGAGGTCACCAGCCGCAAAACGAACACCGGAGCCACCCCCTCCGTTGCCAATCTTCATCTTGTCCGCCCGCGGGGTAAACCCCTTGCCGTTGACCTTGTCCGTCAAGACCTTCATCTGCCGCTTCACGTCGAGGATGATAGCCGTGAGGTCGGACAGCTGCGAGCTGTCACCGTCAGTGGCCACGGCCGCTGCGGACAGGGTGGCAGTGTGCGTACCGGCCTGGACGTGTCGGGCGTAGCACTCGATCACCCATTGCTGCATGGTCAAGAGGTCGACGGCCGCCCGCTGCTGGTGCGTGAACAGCCGTGTCTGACACCACCGGCGCGTAGAACGACGGATCCAGCGCCGTGATAAATAGCTCCTTCACTTCGGCATCGTCCAAGGTGTTCCTCCTCCTCGCGGACCGCAAGGCTGCGTTGAAGTCCGTGACGGACTCCGACGGGTCGGTGTAGGCCTTGAAGCGGACGCCAAGGAGGTCCGATGTCCCCTGAAAGGGTGCACCGGAGTCCAGCAGACGACGTGCGAATTCCAGTAAAACCCGCTTGCCGTCCATCGGGTGCAGCGTTGCAGATGCCTCGAGCCAGTCCCCCGCCGGAGAGGCGGGACACACGATGAGCTCGAGAGTCGAAAATAGCAGTTTGTTGGCCTCGGAGCGGACGGCCAACGTGGAGTCCTCCAAGTCGAAAAGCGGCGCAAATAAAACGTCCTGTGCCTCGAATGCCTCCTGGAGGGCAGGCACCAGCTTTGCGAGGAGCACCTGCGCGTTGGACTCAGTGCCGGTGAACCTTTCATGTTTCTCACGGAAACACTTCCGGATGACGTGCTTCGCTACGCTCTCGTCGAAGCGCTCACGGGTCAGTGAGCGAACCCCCGCCAAGAAAACTGCCTGGGCGGAGTTCGCAGCCGGAACACCAGCAGGTGCCGGCGTAGCCGGTGTCACGGAATTACGGGCGGCAGCCGAGTCGAAAATCGTCGCTAGAGAACGTCGGCGTGACGCCATACTCGAAGTCAATCTAGTCGCAACCATGATAAAAGAGACCGTAGAGACGAAGTGAGGGAAAATGGGACGAGGTGCGGAAGGAGCGGCGGCCAAAGGTCGTAATGCGGTTGTCGAGGAAAGCAAGGGAAAGCTGTGGCGTAAAAAATCTCCCCACGTGCATGTGGACGCAGAGTGACGCGGCCAAGGAAAGTGGTGTCGGATCCGACCAAAATTTCCAACGTCAACCAACGCGTAGCGAGGAAAATGAGCCCGCCTCGTGCACAAGCTTCCCGTAAATCCAATCAACCAGACATCAGCTAGGCCATACCGCTCCGCCGCGCCTCTAGTGGAGCCCCTCACTCCATCTCAAGCGTCGCTGTTTAGCCAGACATGGCTAAAATTCGCAGTGTCTAAATAAAGAGTGCGTGGGTCCAAACCTGTTGGATATACCCCTAAGACCCGGGATATATTCACTCAGTGATGGTTTTCTCAGAATGTCTTAAAGTTGATAAGTTAACCCGTTATATGGGCATAAACAGTTAGGGTTCTGGTTCGGGTGACAGTCATAAACACTACTACGGGAAGAGTCACAAAAGTATAAGCGGTGTGACAATTCCAGCAGTTTTATTTTCCCCACCACTGATGACGGAGCTGACCTGGCACCTTGGGTCGAGGGGTGATAGGAAGACCAGGGCTCCCTCCCCAGGGAGGGGTCTGTGTCTCCGTGACACCACCTCACCCCGAAGAGGTGAGGTGCCAGATCAGGCATGCAAGCCAGAAAGCCCTAACCCTAAAGCATACAGATTGTTACAGGCCCAATGGGACCTTTCTCAGTCCAACTAGTTGCGGATCCCCGCTCGGGCGTTGGCCCGGAACAAGCTACAGGCTAAGGGGCTAGGCATTGAAATCTCTAAGTCACTGTTGAAGTCTACTGCAGATACAGAGGTCCACACATGTTGGCACCGGCGATTGGCGGCGATGTGGAACTCGATGCTCAGTTGGAGTTGCTGGCAGACCCGCCCACGGACGGAATCCAAGGGGTGGTCCGAAAGGCCGGCCAGTCAACGGAGTCTTCGTCCTCGTGCTGCACGATGGAGAGTGTTGCAGGTGCGTCGTGATCGTCCCCGCCGTAAGGCGTGGGTGCCCCCTGAGGAGGGTCGATGCCGCGATGCGGAGGCGGCTCCACCGGGTAGCGGACAGACATGGCGGCCGCGTCAGGTGGAGGAGCAGCATCCTGCGGTGCAGGCTCGAGCGCGCGGAGGGCGTGGGCCTGCGGCGCGTCCGAAGGCGGCCATGCGGACATGGGAGGGGGCTTGGGGGGGGCAGAAGGAGCGAGAGTGGGAGCACGCCCTGGTGCCGCGAACGCCTGGACGCACACGTAGGGGCAGATGCCGTCGGTGTCCATGTGGCCGGTCGTGACGGCCCACAGGCGGAAGCACGTCACGCACGGCATGCCGGTGCCGTCCCAGACGAGGTAGCGCCCGCCGCTCTCGTTCTTCTTCCAGGTACCCTCGGGCGGGATGAATTTGCGCCTGCCAAGGGCATTGAAGGACCCGGCAGGCTCCTTCCCGCCACCACCACCGGTGCGGGTAGCACCACCAGACGCCGGCAGAGCAGGCGCGGAGAGTCGGGCAAGGGGGGACTCATCTCGGAAAATCTTACCAAGCCGCAGAGTGAGGGAGGCGAAGGTGAAGTTGTGGTTGGTGCCAAGCTCGCGCAGCACCACCAGATACAACGGTGTCGCAAACGCGTGTATATGATGGTACGAACATTCTCGGAATCGAGCAACCTTAACACTCGCGGCTGGTCATAAGTTCGTCATTAACATTCACTGGTGCCGGTAACTGTTCAAGCAATTCTCAACACAGCACAAGATCGTAGAGCTACAAAAATTTTAAAATTCTGATATTCTGAGATCGAACGCTAAGCTCTTTCATGCAAGCCCAGATTTCCAACAACGGCGTGACGTAGGGTGACTTGGCCGCGGACGACCGGAGGACGGTGTAAAGGTCCTCCACAAGGCTGCGGTCGGAGTAGTCAGCGTGCAGCCGGCGATGCTTGTCCGCGAGGGTGCGCACGACAGCCAGTTGGGGGGCGGGCTCGATGGTCTCGTCAATCACGGTCGAGCGAAGGCGGACCCAGAAACGATGTGTGTCGGGGTCGCCAATGCCCTCCACCTGGTAGCGCAGGCGCTGTAAAGCGCAGCGCCCGTCGTGCGGGAAAATGTAGGCGGACTCCTCGTAGAGGGAGAGCGCCATGCCGCGAAGCACAGTTGGCAGCACAGTAAAAATAAGCTCGTTGATGGTGTAGTGGTAGGCTTCGTACTCGAAGTCCAGATCCAGAAGTTTGAAGACCTCGTCGCGGGAAATAGGACCGAAGACGTGGGACATGTTCGCCAGCAGTACGGCGAAGTCAGTCTCGGAATCAGGTCCATCCAAAGAGAGGCCCACGTTCGACTTGAACCCATGGGAGCGAAGGAGCTTGGCCAGCTCCTCCCCATAAGCGAAGGCGTAGTCCAACTTCTCAGTAAACTCAACACGTTGGGAAGCTCGCACAGGCGTTGATGTCCACACGCCACTGTTGTGATGGAACTCGACAGCAGTGGGCGAACGCGATACCGGCGTAGGGCGGGTAATGAGCGTTGACATGGGCACCACCGGGTCGCCGGACGAATCCCCCGACGGACTGGAGGCACCGGGGGTAGGGGAAGCCCCGCCCGTGGGTCGGGCAGCGCGAAGGCGGCTGGCAAGCGTGATGCGTTCCGCAGACATTGTTGGGAGTACGTAACGCGAAATGTTGAAAAAGTTGGTGCGATAACGGTCGATGTGGTCGAGGACAAGGTGCTCGAATAATTTCCCGGTGTCAAAGGGCACACGGGGTGAAGATGGTGGCGAAGAGGACGAAGGTGCTCTGCCAAATCAGGTGAAAAAATGTGTGAACCGCACAAGGTACGGGATCAAAGAAGATGAAAGCGTGAGCAAACTCGCCAGTGGTGAGGCCCAACACCTAACAGAGACGGTGAAATAACAGTGGGTATATTCGACAACGGTGGAATATATGCGTTGTTATTTAGTCTCCACAAACTCTGTGAAGCTGGGACGAGATGCTCGGGTGGTCTCACAGTCTGAGATGCATGAAAATAAAATACAGGGGGTTTTATTTTCCCCACCACTGATGACGGAGCTGACCTGGCACCTTGGGTCGAGGGGTGATAGGAAGACCAGGGCTCCCTCCCCCAGAGGGGGAGTCTGTGTCTCCGTGAAAGTTCTCGGAGTCCGAAGTCCGCCGGCACGACCTTTTTAGCGCTCAACGTAGTTTTGCCTTGCCCGCGCGGTTTCCTAGGTCGATTTGGCTTGGATGAGGTTTATAAACATTATATAAACAGTTTATACATTGTTTATAAACATGATATAAACAATTTATATTCTCTGCCCCTCGATTAACTCCTATGCAACTATTTACCCCGGAAACGGGGTCGTAGAGTCGATGTCGATTTGCCCCCACTTCCAGGCCCGTTGTAGCCCCCTTGGGGCTTCAATATGGGCCCCACACACAATGACCCAAAATTTTGGCCCTGGACGAAAAAAAAACATTGTAATGACACTCGTATCGGTGCTAGATCGATAGAGGGTTGGGTTTGGGGCAACTTTTTGTACTTGAAAACAAACAAACACGCCAAGATGTTGATATGGGGTATTTGCGGGTATCCCGCCCCCTCCTTCCCCCTCGACACGGGTAACCCCTTGGTAATTATGAATCGTTAGCGTTATTTGCTTCAAATACACCCTATTAGGGTGCTACATACCCCACGTATAACCCTGGTTATAGTCCCCCATTTACAAAAAAATGCGACACGCGGACACACTTTTTACCCTTAGGTGACCCCGAAATTGGACTTTTAGGGTCCAACGAATGTGCATGGCATAAAACCTATTTTGGGGGCGTTAGGGTTGGCCAAAATATTCCCGAAGGGTACCCCATTTACCTCTGCATAGGGGGGGTGTCAGACCCCCTCACCCAAACTCCGTAGATTTGCTCCAACGAATATGCCATACTTGGATGGGAGTTAAACCCTAGACACCGTTTTTCTTAATATCTTACCTTAGAGATAGTCAACTGTGAGCTTCTGTGCCTCCACCTGTTGTTTATGTTAATGTATGTATTACTGGGATTACCAGCGACGTATATGGGAACACCCGTAATTTAACCGTGTGTCGAGTCTTCCCTGACCTAACGTCCAGGCATGATATTGTCTGTAGTGGTCGCTATAAATGTATTTTGACGGAAGCCGGCGTGTGATTTTGTATGGAGCCATACTCTTTGGGTCGTTTCTCCTTGGTTAAGAGCAGTAAAGGATGACTCCCGCCAACAATGAGCGTCAGAGGAAGGAGCGTCGCCACTTTGGATGATAAGACGAAGGAGCCGTCCAACCCACTGCGAGTTCACCTGGTTTGACAGTCTTGTACCTTCAGACACACCATGGCGGAGGTTTCTGAGTGCGAAGCTCAACTTGTTTCTGAAATACTATTAAAACTGAAAGGTGACAACGGTGAGGACAGATTGAACAGTCCTTTGGAGAAGCACCGAGACAAGCTGAATAGTTTCGAAAACAATGGAGAACTCCTTGCAACTCTAGAACGTGAGAGCGGTGTTCCTCAGAATCTACCGCAGTTTGGAAATATCTCTGGATATACTCTCCTATTTGGCGCTGGGAACGTGGAGGAAGCGTATCGCACGAGCCGGGATGACAGAAATGAGGCTGTTTTACCGTGGCTATCTGGGGTCGTGTTTGTCACTGTGCTTTTCAACTTTATCGCACTCTGGTTCTTAGACTCGGATGGTCCAGACACGGAATGCTTCCAAACCGGGGGTACAGTTGGAGATGGGCTCAGATTTACTCTGAACACAAGCATTATGGTGGGGCCGATGCTGACTTCCTACGCACACGTCATCCGTATCCTCAGACCGATTCGTGCAATCGTTTTAGACTTAACCTTTTTGAGCACGCACTTGGCGGCTTTAGCTCGCGTGATGGTCACGTTCTGGTCATCAAAGGAGGACGATTTGCTGGAGGGCCATTGTTGGGCGCAAGACGTCTTCCTCATAGGAGTTGCTCTAGCGCTCCCAATCGGTTACGCCCAGGTCGGCTCAAAGTCAGTTGTCGTCTATATAATGCAGATTGGGTCTCTTGCCACGGTGGTCGGAGCCTTCTTCCGGTGCCAGTACTCCTCGGTGTGTCCGATGGATATCAGTGTCAGTGGCTACGTCAACTGTATTGCACTATGGTTACCTTCCAGTGCGACTTGTTACTTTAGCCTGAGGGCGGACCGGAAACTATTCTGGGAGAGGGTGCTTCGCGCGTGCGTGGCTGAAATCTCTAACGCCAATCAGGTTCCCGCCGCGTTTGCTTACGATGTCGACTCGGTGAACGCCTGCCTCGGGCTCAGCATCTTGAGGTCCTCAGAGCAGCCGAGCACTTCCACTGAAGCAGAGAGGGACGGTCGAGATCAGACGCGTCCTAAACCGTCTAAGCGGCCTCGCACCGTCTCAGCGAAATTCCGGTGCGCCTCCAGACCTTTCTTGGGATGCTGCACAAGGGATCTTGAACAAATTATCGATGTAAACGGCGCTGTGCAAAACAGTAAACTGGTCGAGCCCAACTTCATTCTCAGTGTTCAACTTGGGCATCACTTACACTTAGGGCCTGTGGCAGAGATTTCAGGCAGGGACGAGTTGCATGAGGATGGTGCAAGGTCGGGGTTGGAGGCAAGCGTCGTTCATGCGGGAAAACCACCTGCCTCAGCGCTGAGCTGTCCAAGTCGCTCCCAGGACACTTTTCGGGGAGGAGTGTGGAAGGGGTCCCTGATGCCTCCAGGCCCTCGAGTACCTGCTGGCTGGATGTGCTGTCTACGAAATTCCGTTGGCATAGCCGTCTCTGCCTTGCTTGTGGGCGCGTGCCAAGATAGGGATTCCGTCGATTACGACATAGGGATTACGACATAGGGATTATGACATAGGGATAACGACATAGGGATTATGACATAGGGATTACGACATAGGGATTATGTTGTGGTTGACTTTGGGCTACTGGTGTGACGCAGCGAAACCTTCAAACGCAATAAAAAACAGGTGCTCCGCCGCCTCGTCCGCCCTAGCAAGATGGAGAGTCTGCCTTCGTTATTGTCTGAGGCAAGAGCTAAGGCTCCGGGCCGTCTCAAACCAGCCAATAGGTTTGTTTGAATAGTAATATAGGGAGGGGCACGGCGGACAGACGCACAGATACAGCAGTTGCACGTGGGGAGGCGGTCCCTTACTCAGTGCCAGGGTCACTGATTCTTGTGTGTGGTAGATGAGCCATTTGATGTGGAAGCTCCTTTCGAGAGTGAATGGTAACGCCCTATAACGTATTTGATGTGGAAGCTCCTTTCGAGAGTGAATGGTAACGCCCTATAGTGTATTTGATGTGGAAGCTCCTTTCGAGAGTGAATGGTAACGCCCTATAGTGTATTTGATGTGGAAGCTCCTTTCGAGAGTGAATGGTAACGCCCTATAGCGTATTTGAGGTGTTTGGAGCATCGCATATCGTCGCAACCCAGCAATGCACCAAATCAATCAGAGCAACGCCTTAGGTACTGGACAGCGTTTGTGGTACTTGTGATGGCCGAGGCGATCAACTTTAATCACAGTTGGTGTAGAGCTATCGGTTTTCGTCTGAAATACTCCTAGTAATAAATAAGATCCATCGCCGCACCCCAAAATGTGCCTTCATGCGCTGGATTTAGGAGGAGGAATCCCATTGTGGTTCTGCCGACAACCGCGTGAAGCTGGATGCGCTTCTGCCGTGTTCTGTGACGACCCCTTTCTGAGGAGACAGCTCTCGCGCAGTTTGGGAGTTTGTCGCGGCTTTTGAGCGAGCACGCTTCGAGGAGGGTCCGCAGCGTTGTGAGTGGAGTACTCGGAGCCGCAAGAAATCACCTGCCAGCTGGTGAAAAAGTAGGTACTTCTTGTTACAGAGTGCAGCTCAGAGGACAGGCTGTCAGTCATTCTAAGGTATAATGTGGCAGGTCGTTCCCGAGGATGAGGTTGAAGCAGAGGCACAAAGCAGCACAGAGAAGGAAGCGACCGTCAAGAAAGAACCTTTATCGCTTGTGTTGCAGCACCTCCTTCCTCCTGTGGCAGGGAAGTTAACCAAGTATCTTCCTGGCATCTGGGAGCCGCCAGAGGGGTTCGGGCCGGAGGTGACCGGGAAGGACAGCTTCTATTGGGCTCTATGGTGGCTGTGGCGGGCTCAGCGCACCAAGTTCCTGCAATGCATTGTAATCATCATGGGCCAGGTCACGCCCGCCTCAGCTGGTGCCGTGTACCCACATGTTGAATGTTGCCTGCTTCTACTTGTCTCAGGTCACAACGTGCTGCTGAGCAACCTGCTTTAGGGTTTAGGGTTGTGTTGTATCCACAAACGCGCCACAGAATCTAGTTATATCCGCGTGTCTTCAGCCGTTCAGCCCAACCACCTCGAATGTGGGGGAAAGGTAATTAACAAAAGGGCTGGTCGGCCCGTGTCTGAGTTTATATGGCATCGCAAATCATTTCGCAGTTTTGATATTTGATGGATCAGACTGCGTGATGGCTGTTTCCTTGAAAATTAGGTGGGCTTTTATATAATCCGTTTCGATGTATGACTTGACAGGGCTTGTCGAGGGCCTTCAGGTGTATAGGGTACCTATCCGCATGAAGCATTTGATTCAGGGTTTAGGGTTGGTTTCTATCTCCGCTATGCACCGCAAATAAATCGCGCTCAAGCCTTACAAGACGGCCCCGCACATCATTTGAGCTAAAGCTTTGCTGGGTACCACACATGTGCCTTCTTATCAGAAAATCTAGAGAGGTCGGCGCAAAGCCATCTTTTGTCATTGACACCATTGTCTTCATCAACCACAAGAGGTCTATGCATGCTGTGGAGGGAGGGTCACTGTCTCACCCTGCCGCCTGCGATCGGCAAAGTGCAGAGCGCGTGTTTTACCCGCGCAGTATCGCCGAGCTCTCGGTGCAGCTGATGACGCTCCACTCCGCGCTGCTATCAGAGAGTTGTGGGGGTTGAGGCATGGCGGCTTGAGATCTGACTCGGTGTGCACGGGCGGGTCCTCGCCATGCCCCAGGGCTTCACCTCGTTCATGGTGCCCGCAACGTCCCAAAACATTTTCGACAAGCAGCTCGAGAACGGCACTCTGATGGGTCTGCTCTTGGCCGTTGGACTGCTCGGCATTCTGTACATTGTGGAAAACGAGCTCGATTTCCGTCTCCAGCAATATACACCTGCTGGCGGCAAGTTTGTTCCGGATACGCGGCAGGCTATTATATTCCACTTAGCTGCCCTGCCTGCCACGAAGGTGCGATAGCCTCCACCTCATCCGGTATCGGGCAAGATGCGGCGTTGCCTACTCTCCATCCACTGAGGAGGGAGGTAGAGTCACCATGCTGGCTAGGGTGGAGGTAGAGTCACCATGCTGGCTAGGGTGGAGGTAGAGTCACCGTGCTGGCTAGGGTGGAGGTAGAGTCACCATGCGGCTAGGGTGGAGGTAGAGTCACCGTGCTGGCTAGGGTGGAGGTAGAGTCACCATGCTGGCTAGGGTGGAGGTAGAGTCACACCATGCTGGCTAGAGGGTGGAGGTAGAGTCACCATGCTGGCTAGGGTGGAGGTAGAGTCACCATGCTGGCTAGGGTGGAGGTAGAGTCACCGCTGCAGGGTGGAGGCAGAGCTCATGCTGGCTGGGGTGAGGTAGAGTCACCATGCTGGCTAGGGTGGAGGTAGAGTCACCATGCTGGCTAGGGTGGAGGTAGAGTCACCATGCTGGCTAGGGTGGAGGTAGGAGTCACCATGCTGGCTAGGGTGGAGGTAGAGTCACCATGCTGGCTAGGGTGGAGTAGAGTCACCATGCTGGCTAGGGTGGAGGTAGAGTCACCGTGCTGGCTAGGTGGAGGTAGAGTCACCGTGCTGGCTAGGGTGGAGGTAGAGTCACCATGCTGGCAGGTGGAGGTAGTCACCATGCTGGCTAGGGTGGAGGCAGAGTCACCATGCTGGCTAGGGTGGAGGTAGAGTCACCATGCTGGCTAGGGTGGAGGTAGAGTCACCATGCTGGCTAGGGTGGAGGCAGAGTCACCATGCTGGCTAGGTGGAGGTAGAGTCACCATGCTGGCTAGGGTGGAGGCAGAGTCACCGTGCTGGCTAGGGTGGGTAGAGTCACCATGCTGGCTAGGGTGGAGGTAGAGTCACCATGCTGGCTAGGGTGGAGGTAGAGTCACCATGCTGGCTAGGGTGGAGGTAGAGTCACCATGCTGGCTAGGGTGGAGGTAGAGTCACCATGCTGGCTAGAGTGCAGAGTCACCATGCTGGCTAGGGTGGAGGTAGAGTCACCATGCTGGCTAGGGTGGAGGTAGAGTCACCATGCTGGCTAGGGTGGAGGTAGAGTCACCGTGCTGCCATGGCTGATGACGAAGCTGCCTCACAGATGAGCTTCCATGCCCCGGCTCGCACCTTTTCTCCGCGTTGCGGGTGTGGAGAAATATAGTGGTTACAGCTGCTGGCGGTGTCGTGCGCAGAAATACTTGCACGACCACCAAGAAGTGTTGCGCATTCTGCAGGTGCGTGGCTGCTCGCTGGTGCGCCATGAATATTTGCTGCTCCTTCGGGTGGGTGGCAGATTACGGGAAGTGAGCGAGGTGCATGGCTCATAGTGCTTATGCCCTGGAAGTGCTGGTAAGAAGGCTGCCTGCCTCTGGTGGCTGGCTGAAGGCGTTATTGGGGGGGTTTGGGAACGCCGTCGGATCGATGGCTTTTATTGCACGACCATGTTCCCTCCGTAGAGCACAGCCGCCGGGGGCTCCTTCTGGCGACTTGAAAGTTTGTGTTTCTAGTGTCATACACAATTCATTCGCCAAAGGCAGTACTGTAAAGCTGCTCATTCAAGGGAGTTACTTTGCTTGCACTGTAAAGCTGCTCATTCAAGGGAGTTACTTTGCTTGCACTGTAAAGCTGCTCATTCAAGGGAGTTACTTTGCTTGCACTGTAAAGCTGCTCATTCAAGGGAGTTACTTTGCTTGCACTGTAAAGCCGCTCATTCAAGGGAGTTACTTTGCTTGCACTGTAAAGCTGCTCATTCAAGGGAGTTACTTTGCTTGCACTGTAAAGCTGCTCATTCAAGGGAGTTACTTTGCTTGCACTGTAAAGCTGCTCATTCAAGGGAGTTACTTTGCTTGCACTGTAAAGCTGCTCATTCAAGGGAGTTACTTTGCTTGCACTGTAAAGCCGCTCATTCAAGGGAGTTACTTTGCTTGCTGAGGAGGGGCGGCCCTAGCGGACCCCACCAGCTAGTAACTTAATCTTCTCTGTAAAGCTGTCCACGTCAAAAGCAGCACAGTCTTCTGGGTCGGGTGGGTCGAGGGTAACAAATCAAGCGGCGCTGCGAAATCTGAGTGCAGACTTTTCGGACGTTTGGGAAAAGGGTGCATGTTGCCGATGTGATCTTGCTTGGCAAACGCCATCAAACCATCCTCACCGTCCAGCTGTTTGGACCCGCTTGCCGACGCATCTCTGGCAACGCATGCCGTAGATTTTGAGACATTTCCAAGACCCGGACCTTCGTCTGCAGTTTGCTCATTCACTGCAACAACTTTGTTGCTGTGTCCAACAGCGGCGCTTGCTGGGGCCTCCGAGCTTCCAAATTCTCAAATATTGATGTGCTCATCACCCCTACACCTCAATCTCTTTTACCTTTTTGTTCAATCCGTTTTGAGGCATCTGCCATGGTTAATGAAAGATGTGGCTTGCCACCTCATCCGACGCTGTGACCGAGACTCTCTGTTCTACTGCAATCAACATTAGACTAAAATAAATGCCTTTACAAATCGACTCTCACTCCTGCTGCACGTGAGACGAAAGCAATTTATTCAACGAATGCTTTGCCGTGCGCCTTTGTGGCATCGAGAACGAGTGTCAGAGAAACCAGGAGAACTCCACTTCATTCCAATGTGAGTACAGCACCGACCTGGCGACGCAGGAGAGGTCTGCCTTATATCAGCGTCGGCAAAGCTGGTAGCAAGAATTTGAAGCAGGGGGGGTAGGAGTGCTCGAACATTGAACGAGATCTCAACAAAGTTCCGAGAGGTGACCAGTGGCTTGAGCAGGAGCCCACCCTCAAGTGGCAGGGAGCAGATGTTTAGGCGTGCCGGTGCGAAACTCGTAATAGAAACAATTCCCGTTAGTGTACTCAGTGTGCATATGAATTGATTTTGGCAGGAGGATGTCGAAAAACTTAATGACGCAATCAGATCGACTGTCGATGTGTTCTCCTCCATCGTGCGGCTACTTTGTATCTTCATCGTGCTTCTTCAGTTCAACATCTACCTCAACTCCATCGTCTTTTTGACCCTTCCCATTCTCGTATATTACATCAGGGTCAGTACCGCGCATGACGCATACGTTCATGGGCCACTCCACCATGATAGTGGTCGCCAGTCATGCGTCTGCAATGTGTGCACATATGCATCTGCTTCCTTCTGTTTGAGCCATCTTTTGCACCGCTGCAACCTTACCGAAATACCAAACGGGGAGCAATGTATGTCTACCCGGCCCCTTTGCATGTGGTGATGCGTCGTTTCTTTCCCTGCTCTCAGGTGTCATCCCGAGTAAATTTGCGGATGCTTTCTTTCAAGCACCCCCTAGGGCCTCGGTCTGGAGAGGAGTGGACGGCGAACGCTTCTTAAGCGGGGTTTGATGAATCGTTGAGAAGGGGCTAGATGGTTGTGGCCAAGCTATATTTAGATGGTTGTGGCCATGATCTATTGCAGAAAAAGTCGCCAGTCATCATGGCATGGTCCGAGATCCAACTTGAGGAGACGCGAGGCTTTATGAAGTCTGCTGCGGTATGCTCACTGGCCCGCCTGTATTCCCCTATAAAGTCTGCTGCGGTATGCTCACTGGCCCGCCTGTATTCCCCTATAGAGTCTGCTGCG